>JACEIK010004602.1:96148-113424 GCA_018107945.1 Datura stramonium | reverse complement strand
ATCGACGTTACCACGATAGAGCTTACGTGGTACCAACTATCACACTCAAGTGGGTAGACCTGTCCAAAGTCTTGCTAGGGCAAAGGATTATACCATGATATTGATATCAAGCTCAAGGCCCAGTCGGGGCAGGGGATAGCTCAAAAGGGAGGTCCAAAACTATAAATATATGGAAATCTACGTTGGTGTGTAGTTCTAAGGCATAGGGTTGACTAAACCTTAGCCTACTCGATGCTAGAAAATACTCCTAAAAACATACATATGCTCTCCATTGTTTTTAAACAAAGCTAACCATTGTCTATTGACGAAGCTGAATAATTATATACATATGAAATCTTAAATCATACATGAGGAGCTTTTGCTCAAACCATACCACAAGATGAACGTAAGTGGGAGTCTTAACTCGAAAACCATGTGGTAAGCTAATTCGTGAAATCATGAATCATACTTGAACATATGGGCATTGCCCAATACTTAAACATGCTTAAAAATACTTAATTCACTTGAAAACATGATCATCAACATGGGTAACTTGAAAATATGCTTTTCATCAATAATATCTCATCATACTTGAACATTCATCATAAATCTCAACTTTCATGAACTTCCCATAAAAGGGCATTTAAATTTATAAAGCTTGAAAGCATGATTATAATTGAAAACAATGTAAAAGTTGCCCATGAATCATAATTCAATAACAGGAACATACTTCAATCATACCCATATAGAGAATTAGGAAATTCATGCATTGGGTTAAAACCCCATAGAATCAACATATATATTTTTAATGAATTAGAGAGGGATTAGGCATGGGTGTGAACAAATTCACCCATTCATGACCTTAAATACCTGATAGGATCTGACTCTACTACAGAAAACCTAAGCTTGATCACCTTCTAAGACCTCAACTTGCATGCATGAATGTGAATGAGCCTAGAATGAACTTACCCCTCATAAAACTGCCTATTTCGAGCTTAAAACAACATTGTTTAGGACCCTAGGGCTTAGAAGTTACGAAAATACCCTTAATCAAAATCTGGGAAAAACTGAACTACTAGTGACCACGACTTGTACAATGAGTCGTACCATGACGTAATGACCCATGGTCAGCTCTCGTGGTCACCACCGTCTCACCCTTCATTCGTCTCAGAATTTGACCATGACTCGTGATGTCCTACCACGAGTCGTACTGTCGGTCATGGCATCATTCACCTTCACTTGGGTCAACCTAACCACAAATCCTCATTACAACTCATTGCCACTTCTTATGAGTCGTGTCATGACTAGTGACATCCTACACTAACACCACAAGGGAAAATTCATCACGACTACTCGCCACGAGTTGTACCTACTCATCACGATTCATAGAGTGACTCATGGTCTGCCCCCAAACTCTAAAACTCAACAACTCCACCACGACTGAAACCACGACCCATCAGATCCCATCACGACTTGTACCACGAGTCGTTCTGATGCAAAAACTCAGTTTTTTCTGCAGAATTCATATTAAATTCTTGAGTCTAGTCTTAGGCACTTTCGGGGTATTACAATATCTCCCCCTTGGGAATATTCATCCTCGAATGTGGAAAACATACAGATAAATAGATAAATGGAATCGTCATACTCAAATACCGATCATATAAGCTAAAAATTGACGGAATGACTAACCCCAATTTAAAATACATGTCTGAACTGAATTCACAAATCATACATACATCCATATACATGAAAGAAATTGGGAACATGAATTGAACATGAATCTGAATAGAGATTTGGCGAAAAAACTGATACCTCAAACTATAACTGAGACACTAAGGAATAAATGTGGGTATCTAGCCATCATATCTGCCTTGGCTTCCCACCTAGCACCATCAATGTGTTGATTCCTCCATAGAACTTTAACTAAAGCTAGTTCTTTGTTTCTTAGCCTTCGAACCTGCCGATCCAGTATTTCCACCGGAACCTCCTTATAACTAAGGTTGTCTTTCATACTAAAACTGTCTACCGAGACAACTAGAGTTGGATCACTCAAACACTTCTTTAAGAGAGATACATGAAAAACAGGATGAACAGAAGCTATTTCTGAGGGAAATTCCAATTCATATGACACCTTGTCAATCCGCTTCACGATTCGGTAGGGACCAACATAACAAGGATAGAGTTTCCCTCTCTTTCCGAATCTCGTCACTCCCTTCATTGGAGACACCTTTAGAAATACCCAATCATCAACTTCGAACTCAAATTCTCTCCTCCTAACATCGGCATACGACTTTTGGCGACTTTGAGTAATTTTCAACCCGTCCCATATGAGCTGAACTTTCTCCATGGCCTCATGGACTAAATTTGGTCCTATTACCGTCGCTTCACTGACTTCAAACAACCTAATAGATGATCTACATCTCTGCCCATAGAGAGCCTTAAACGGAGCCATCTAAATGCTGGAATGGTAGTTTTTAAATTATGAAAACTCAATAAGTGGCAAATGGTCATCCCAACTACCCTTGAAGTCAATCACACATGCTCTCAACATGTCCTCGAGAGTCTGAGTTGTCCGCTCCGCTTGACCATCTGTTTGTGGGTGATATGTTGTATTGAGCTTAACCTGAGTACCCAATCCTTTTTGAAATGACCTCCAAAGCTAAAAGGTAAACTAAGTACCTTTATCTGATATGATGGACAAAGTAACTCCATGAAATGGAACTAGCTCTCGGATGTATAGTTTGGAATAGTCTTTCACTGAATCAGCGGTCTTGATTGGCAGAAAGTGAGTGGCTTTGGTCAACCTATCCACAACAACCCAAATGGAGTCATAATGCCGACAAGTGTGGGGCAACCCTATAATAAAGTTCATATTGATTTCTTCCCACTTTTAAGTATGAATACTGATATCCTGAAGCACACCTCTTGGTCTCTGATTCTCAACCTTCACTTGCTGATAGTTCATACACAGCTACAAATTTTGCGATGTCTTTCTTCATGCCATTCCACCAATAGACTTCCCATAAGTCTCGGTACATCTTGGTGGAACCTCGATTTATCGACTACCTAGTACCGTGAGCCTCATGCAACATCCAATTTTTCAAATCATCAATGTCCATAACACACAAGTTACCCTTGTATCAAAGCACGACATCTTCCCCTTTGGAGAAGACCTCTACCTTCTGATTCTGAACGACCTTCTTTAACTTTACCAATATAGGTCCGCATCTTGTCACCAAGGATGATTCTGACCCATTCTAAACTATAACACTACCATCGGTCGAGTCAACCAAATGAACTCCCAACCTTGCTAGTCGATGCACCTCCTTCACCAGCTCCTTTCTCCGCTCATCCACATGGGACACACTCTTTATAGAGAGTGTACTAAGTGCGTCTGCTACTACATTGGCCTTACCCGGTTTATAAAGGACACTCATATCATAATCCTTGAGTAGATCCAACCACCTTATTTGGCGTAGGTTTAGATGCTTTTGGATAAACACATATTTTAAACTCTTGTGGTCCGTAAACACATCTACGTGAACCCCGTACAAAAAGTGTCTCCATATCTTCAAGGAAAATACCACCGCCGCCAATTTGAGATCATGGGTCGGGTAATTCCTTTGATTAACCTTCAGCTGCCTGGAAGCGTATGCTATGACTTTACCATGCAGCATCGATACAAAACCAAGGACGATTCTAGAAGCATCGCAATACACCACAAACCCTTCGGTACCTTCCGGTAGAGTTAACACCGGTACTGAGGTGAGTCAAGTCTTCAACTCTTGGAAGTTCCTCTCATAAGCATCCGACCATTGGAATTTCACTTTCTTTTGGGTCAATTTGTTCAATGGAACTGCAATAGATGAAAAACCCTCAACAACTATCTGATAGTAGCTAGCTAAGCCAAAAAAGCTCCGGATATCTGAAGGATTCACCAGTCTAGGCCAATTCTTCATCGCATCTATTTTCAGAGAGTCCACCTTTATGCCCTCACTTGACACCACATGGCCCAAAAATGCCACCGAGTTTAACCAAAACTTGCACTTCATGAATTTGGCATATAGTTGGCGATCCTTCAAAGTCTATCACACCACCCTCAAATGAGTGCCATGCTCCTCCTTTCTCCAAGAGTATATCAGGATGTCATCAATAAACACGATCACGAATATATACAGGTATGCTTGAAAACTCTGTTCATTAAATCCATAAAAGATGCAGGAGCATTTGTTAGTCCAAAAAACATAACTACAAACCCATAATGACCATACCGCATTCTGAAGACTGTCTTCGGGATGTCACTCTCCTGAACCCTGAGCTTATGGTATCCATATCTGAGATCTATCTTCGAAAAGCACTTGGCACCCTGAAGCTGGTCAAATAAATCATCAATCCTGGGTAGAGGATACCTGTTCTTGATGGTAACCTTGTTCAACTACCGATAATCAATACACATACGAAGAGAACCATCTTTCTTTCGGACAAAGAGGACTAGTGCACCCTATGGGGATTTGCTCAATCTAATGAAACCCTTATCTAATAGGTCCTTCAACTGCTCCTTCAACTCCTTTAACTCGGCTGGGGACATTCTATAAGGAGGAAGGGATATAGGTTGTGTCTCGGGAAGAAGGTCAATACCAAAATAAATCTCTGACTCAGGAGGGATTCCCGATAAATCATTTGGGAGGACTGCTGTATACTCACATACTACTGCAACTGACAGGATAGTTGGGGTCTCGATCATAGCATCCTTAACCCTAACTAAATGGTATACACAACCTTGGGAGATCATCTTTCTAGCCTTAAGGTAGGAAATGAAAAGACCTACATGCATAACTGAACTACCCTTCCATTCTATGACTGGCTCACCCAGAAATCTGAACTCTACTGCCCGGGTTCTACAATTAACTGAGGCATAACATGAAAATAGCCAATCCATTCCAAGGATAACATCAAAGTCGGTCATAGCTAACTCTACTAGATTTTCTGAGGTGACTTTCTGAAGGACTGTGACCGAGAAACTTCTATACACCCGTCTAGCTACAACTGAGTCACCAACTCGGGTAGAGACTGAGAAGGGTTTTGACAAGATTTTGGGACTGACTCTGAAACTACTAGCTACATAAGGTGTCACAAAAGACAAGGTAGCCCCTGGATCTAACAAAGCATATACATCAAGATGGAAAACTCGCAACATACTAGTGACTACATCTCGGGAGACCTCCTACTCCTGGCGAGATGCTAAGGCATAGAATCTATTTTGGCGCTGACGTGCCACCTGTGCTAGTAGATGCCCTTGCTGTGCAGGGCATGCGGATGGAGTTGTTGAACTGGAAGCTGGGCCCCTACCCCTATCATGGGCCCTGTTTAGATGCTGGGCAATCTCTGAGCATATGATCAGGCTTTCTGCACCTGAAGCAAGCACCTGTATCCACCAAACAATGACCCATGTGCCCCCGACCACAACTGCCACAAACTGGGATATTGGAATCCGTGGGCCTGCTGCTCTGACCCCTAGAACGTGATGCTCGTCCTCTCTTGTCATGCCTAAGTCTGGATGGCACACTCATCGCTGAAGATCTCTAATGGGTCTGCTGTCGGTGCCCATCACCTGGCCTCGGTTGAGAGAACCTATAGCTGTCTTTCCTGGCCCTTTTATCCTCTCTCTCCCTCAGGTGCGCCGCCTCCATCTACTGGCCATATAATACTATCCGAGGAAAGTCCATATCCTGATGGAGCATGGCACTTCTGAATTCCTTGTATTGATAGTCTGTCACCCCATGGACAAACCTGGTCACTCGCGCCATCTAATCAACCACCAACTCTTGGGCGTACTTTGACAAACGAGTAAATTCTAGGGCATATTCTTGCACTTTCATCTTCCCCTGTCTTAGATTTATAAACTCGGCAACCTTCAACTCCCTCATCTCAAGAGGGAAGAACCGATCTAGAAAAGTGATGTGAAACTCCTCCCAACTGATAGGTCCTACTCCGGCTACCCTACTATCCATCCACTGTATAAACCAAATGTATGTGACACCCTTAAACTTATATGAGGACAAATCAATACACTTTACTCCATTCACCGCCATGACTTGGGTGATCTTCACAATCTCGTCGATAAAATCATCTGGATCCTCGTCCACCTTGGACCCAAGAAACTCTGGTGGATTAATCCTTAGGAAATCTCTGAGTTGTGCTGCCGCGACATTCCTTTCCTGCGGGACATGCGCCACTACCTGCTAGTTGACCTGAGCGGTCAAGGCCTGCACTAGCATATGAATGGCTGCCCTAAATTCAGCGTGGGCAACCGGCTCCGGCGCATGGTGCTCATAGATTGGTGGGGCTTGTTGGTGCCCGTCTCCATTGCCATCCTCGTGGCCATTTCCATTTCCATTCCTTCTGCCATTAACTCTGTGGGGAGGCATGATTCTGCCATGGCGAATGGCACGAGTTAGAAGGATACAGAGACATTTCATCGCAATACATAGATCATGAAAGAAGGGAGCATTTCCTAAACGTATCGTATCCTCTTCGTCATAAGATTGACGCACTTCACACCTATGAAAAAGAATCTACTTAACGCGGCTTTCAGACACCCTAGGACACTTCAAACCTATTTCTTTCATATAAAGTTTGTCACGACCAAAACATAGGCTCGGATCGAGATATGGGGCAAGGAGCCCCGAGAGGCTCCAAGTAGACCCAGGGCTCATACATCTCACTCAATCAATAAAAGCGGCAGACTTACCATAATAAACATAGCAAAAATCTAATCATAACATAATATCAATTGGAATTCACATAATACATAACAAGCTGATTACTATGTAATGTTTTAAAGCCTCTAACATATTTGATGGGTTGATAGGACAACAACCCCAACTAACCCGACAAGTCTGAAAACTAAAAGTACAAAGATATCTAATAGAAAATGGTCCTTGAGAGATGAGATATCACCAATAGAGACTGGGTGCTAACTTCGAAAGTTGGCTAATGGCGGGGCTGAGTCTGAGGATCAAAGTTTGTATCATAAAATGATACAACATAGAGTATGCGGTCAGTACGTGGAATGTATCGAGCATGCAAGGTAAGTTTAACCTCTTAAATAAGTAAAATCATTTAAATATGCATGATATAAAACATAATCAATATAGGAATCTTAGAGTGGGGCTTGCATGCCATCTTCTGAAATCATGATTTAAACATAACTAAACATCATAACTGAATCGATTGACCCAAAGCTAAAATATGATAATCATAACTAAAACTGAAGATTGGGTCAAGCTTACTTTAGAACATATATATATATATATATCTTGACTAATAAACAAGAATAACTTAAATCATAAGGAATAATGGGAGAATCGTCTTATAACTGACATTACCACGATAGAGCTTACGTGGTCCCAATTATCACACTCGAGTGGGTAGAGCCGTCCAAAGCCTTGTCAGGGCTAAGGACGATACCATGATATCGATATCAAGCTCAAGGCCAATTTTGAGTAGGGGATAGCTCACAAGGGGGTCTGAAAGTATAAATATATGGAAACCTATGTTGGCGTGTAGTTCTGAGGCATAGGGTTGACTGACCCTTAGCCTACTCGGCGCTAGAAACTACTCCCAAAAACATGAATATGCTCTCTATCATTTTTCAATGAAGCTAACCATCGTCTATTGATGAAGCTGAATAATCATATACATATGAAATCTTAAATCATACATGAGGATCTTTTGCTCAAATCATACCAAAAACTGAACATAAGTGGGAGTCTTAACTCCAAAATCATGTGGTAAGCTAATTTGTGAAATCATGAATCATACTTTAACATATGGGCTTTGTCTAATACTTAAACATGCTTGAAAATACTTAATTCACTTGAAAACATGATCATAAATATGGGTAACTGGAAAATATGCTTTTAATCAATAATGTCTCATCATACTTGAACATTCATCATAAATATAAACTTTCATGAACTTTTCATAAAAGGTCATTTTAATTTATAAAGCTTGAAAACCTGATTATAATTGAAAACAATGTAAAACTTGCCCATGAATCATAAATAAATAATAGGAACATACTTAAACAATACCCATGTAAAGAATTAGGAATTCATGCATTGGGTTAAAACCCCATAGAATCAACATATAGATTTTTCATGAATTAGAGAGGGATTTGGCATGGGTGTGAACAAATCCACCCATTCATGACCTTACATACCTGATATGATATGATTCTACCACTTTTTTGATTGCCCAATGAAAAATTAAAGAAAAAATTATAGAAAACCTAAGCTTGATCAGCTTCTAAGACCTCAACTTGCATGCATGAATGTGAATGAGCCTAGAATGAACTTTCCCCTCTTAGAACTGCCTATTTCAAGCTTAAAACAACATAGTTTAGGACCCTAGGGCTTAGGAATATGGAAATACCTTCAATGAAAATCCTGGAATAACTTAACTGCTAGTTACCACGACTTGTATCACAAGTTGTACCATGACGTAATGACTCGTGGTCACCTCTTGTGGTCACCACTTTCTCACCCTTCATTCATCTCAGAATCTGACCACGACTCTCATATCACGACTTGTGATGTCCTACCATGAGTCATACTGTCGGTCGTGGTATCATTCACCTTTACCTGGGTCATCATAACCACGACTGCTCATCATGACTCGTTGCCACTTCTTACGAGTCGTGTCATAACCCGTGACATCTTACCCTAACACCATAGGGGAAAATTCATCACGACTACTAGCCATGAGTGGTACCTACTCATCATGATTCGTAGGAGTGACTTGTGGTCTACCCTCAAACTTAAAATTATACAACTCCATCACGACTGAAACCACGACCCATTAGATCCCATCACGACTCGTACCATGAGTCATTATGATGCAACAACTCAGGTTTTTCTATAGAATTCATTTCTAATTCCTGATTCTAGTCTTAGGTACTTTTGAGATATTACACTACCGGAGGGCACAAATGGCTTTGTGAAATATTATGATTCTTCTAGGGTTGGGCTTGGGTGTGTGTGGATGTAATAAACTAAGGTCATTACTTATGCCTCGAGATAGCTTAAGACTATTTAGAAGAATTGTTCACGCATGATCTTGAGTGAGCAATGGTGGTGTTTGCCTTGATGATTTAGAGGCACTATCTGTATGGGGTGCACGTGGATGTGTTCACAGATCACAAAAGTTTTCAGTTTGTGTTCACTCAGAAGGATCTAAACATGAGGCAAAGATGATGGTTAGAGCTTCTCAAGGATTATAACATGAGTGTTCTTTATCATCGGAACAAGGCCAATTTAGTGGAAGAGGATCTTAGTAGGTTGTCCATGGAGAATGTGTCCCATGTTGAGAATGGGAGGAAAGAATCGGTGTAGGCTGTTCATAGGCTTGCTCACTTGGGGTTTCTCCATGCAGATTTGACAGATGGAAGTGTTATTGTTCAAAATGGATCAAAATCTTCATTATTCACGAAATTTAAAGCAAGGAAATATGAGGACCCCATTTTGGTGAAGTTGGAGGAAGTAGTTCGGAATTAGAATGTTGAGGTTTTCTCCCGGGAGGGAGATGGTGTACTATGATATTTTGGCTGATTATATGTTTCGGCTATGGAAGACTTGAGAGAGAAGATGTTGAGAGAGGTTCATGGCTCTTGGTACTCTATCCACCTAGGTTCCACCAAGATGTATCGTGGTTTACGGGGAGTCTATTAGTGGAACCATGAAGAAGGACATAGCAAAATTCGTGGCTAAGTGTCCAAAGTACCAACATGTAAAGGTTAATCATCAGAGACTCGGAGGTATTCTTCAGAACATCAGTATTCCTACTTTAAAGTGGGAAGAGATCAATTTGAACTTCATTACAGTGTTGCCTCATACGTGCCAATAATATGACTCTATATGGGTGATCGTAGACAGGTTGACCAAACCCGCAAATTTCTTACCAGTCAAAACTATAGATTTAGCTGAGGATTATGCTAGACTTATTAGTTAGGAGTTAGTTTTCTTGCATCAAGTTCCATTATCTATCATCTCAGATAGGGTTACTCAGTTCACCTCTCAGTTTTGGAGGTTATTTCAGAAGGTTCTTGGTACTTAGGTGAAGCTTAGCTAGCTTTTCACCCACAAATAGATGGTCAGGCTGAGTGGACCATCCAGACCTTAGAGGACAGGTTGAGAGCTTGTGTGATTGATTTCAAGGGTATTTAGGATGAACAATTGACTCTCGTTGAGTTTTCCTACAACAACAGTAACCATTCCAATAATTAGATGGCTCCGTTTGAGGCTCTTTATGATCACAAGTGTATATCACTTATTGGATGGTTCAAGGTCAGTAAGGCTACATTGATAGGGTCATATTCAGTCCATGAGGCTATGAATAAATTTCATTTTATTAGGGGAAGGTTTAAAACAACTTAGAGTCGGCAGAAATCCTATGCGGATGTTAGACGGAGAGAGCTTGAATTAGTCGTTGATGATTGGGTGTTTCTGAAGGTGTCTCCCATAAAGAGAGTTATGAGGTTTGGCAAGAATGGGAAGATTAGTCCCCGATGTGTGAGTCCTTATAGGATTTTGAGGCGTGTTGGCAAAGTGGCCTACGAGTTGGAGCTACTAGTAGAGTTAACTTTTGTGCATCGGGTGTTTCACGTGTCCTTGTTGAAAAAATGCATTGGTGATTCAGCTCTAGTTGTTCTAATAGTGAGCATTGATATGAAGGACAACCTTACCTATGAGGAGGTTCCAGTTGAGATCCTTGATCATCGATTCGGATGTTGAGGAACAAGAAGGTAGCTTCAGTGAAGGTTTTATGGAGAAATCAACTCGTTGAGGGAGCAATGTGGGAAGCCGAAGTAGATATGATGGTTAGATACCCGCATCTATTTACTTCCAGTTTTGTTCTAGCTTGAGGTACTAGTTCTTCCTTAGTACTTTATTCAGTATCATGTCACATTCATGTCTCTATCAGTTCCTTTCATATTCTAGCATGCCTGTATGTTTCATGAATTCAGTTTAGTCATGTATTTCAGGTTCAGAGTCAGTCATTCCGTTAGTTCTCAGCTTTAGCTATTTAGTTTTGGGATTGAAGTTCCTTCCCTATCCTTCCACTCTCTTTGTTGTACCTTCAAGGACAGATGTTCCCAAGGAGGAGATAATGTGTGCTAAGCGAAATAAAGACATTGAATCTAGAAAGAGATATAGGCATTTCTTTGGTAGCCGATTTTTATCTTTCCCTAATGTGATTGTCCTAGTTATACATTTTAAGTCTGAACCTATTCTTTTGATAGCCATGTTAAAAGCTAAATCCCTTTTGTTCTATTGACCTTTATTTGATCCAAATGACTTGTAAGGCACTTTAAAATTTTAAAAAAAGAAATTTTGTACGAAAGGAGCACAAGTGAAGAACAAAAAAAGGGAAAGCTAAAGTGTGGAGGTTGGAAAAAAATATAAAAGGTGAAAAATATAAAACCAGGCAGGTGAAGTAAGTAGGGAGATGAGAAAAAAAGGAGAAAGAATGAATAAACAGAAAAGAATAAATATTGTCAAGAACTCCCTACTAGTCACCTAAGTTGAGAAAATTTCAATAAAAGGAAGGCATAAGGAGTAAAGTAAGAAAATTAAAGAGTGTTCTACAATTGAAAAAAGTTGTGAAGTATTAAAGTTCTTAGGGAGGTTAGTCACTATTATGGACAAGTATTTTTCACCTGTACATTAGCCTACATTACCACCAGTTAAAGTCCTAATTGATTCTATATTGGATGCCTTATATTAGTGGAGTATTTACACTAAGGGCAAGCTTATGTTCGTCAACTGCATACATGATAAGTTCATTGGGAGAGTGAGTGATGTGTCCATCTTTCTTCCCCGATTTGACTATGTGATGCATGATATGAGTGAAAGGGGAATATCTCTAAATGTTGAGGGAACATAATGGTTAGATTTTGATGTATCTTTGATTGCTAGAATAAAGATGTTCATTCTGGTCCAAATCTATCTTGTTGAGTTAGTTCTAGAGGCTATGTAGTTTTTACATATGGCCTTTAAATGTGATGATTTTTTATACATATTGTGTGGATTATTGAGCATGATTATCTTATTTAATGGACTGAGTGTAAGTAGAATTGTTCATGAAGTGAATTATGTGGTTGAACCAATAGTGGGGAGTAGTAGATTGTTCGAGGATGAACAATTGTTTAAGTGTGGAGTGGTGATATTAGGCATATTTACAAACTTAATTACAATATTTTTCCCATACATAGCTATGTTTCGAGAAGAAATATCATGTGTCGCCTTGATTTTATATGATATTTGTGAAAACAAAGTTAACGCACATGATTAGATATTTGCAAGTTGAAAAGTGCTAAGATTTAGCCCATTTGGCATTGAAAAATAAGTGTTGATGACTCAAGATCCATAGGACCAAGTTTCAGGGCAAAATAGGTGTGGGCATCATGGAGCGACACCTCAGAAATGAGCTCTGCATCGCACTTGTCTGTGAACTTTAGAGGCTTAATAAAAACAATAGGAGTACACAACTAGCTCAGAATCGCGGAGTCCATCCTTCACCTTAAGGGTCATATCGCGGGGCCATTTCTCCACCTTGGGGTGCACATCATGTAGCAAGGGTCATCTAGCCAATTTGTTGCAAAGTTAAATACTAGGCCATTGAGGAAAGAGGAAAACTATTCTTACTACTATAAATACCTACTAGGTCATTTTTCTTAGCAGTTCGCACATTATTCCACATTCTGGATCATAATATTTCATATCATTATTGACAGAAAAACATCAAGTTCTTGTAATTATATTTAGCTTTTTACAATTTGTCAAGCAATTTCATCTTATTGTAATTAATTAGTATGAGTTCTTATTCATATTTTGTTATTGGTTTTTCAATCATGAGCAGCTAAACTATATATCTAGGGTTGTGTGAATCATGATGGATTAATGAATGTCGGTAATAAAATAGTTATTCTTGAATGGTGAACACAATTGGATTATTATTTTCTTCATTTTAATTTGCTTTTAGCAGTTGAAAATGTTAAAACTCACATGTATCATCAACTTGCTTGACCAAAGAGGTTGAAGTTGGGAAAATAGAATAATAATGAAAATTTGAGGCTACCAACACTTATCTAATTGACTTGAGTTCTAACCAAGGAGAGTTAGTCCAAAATTAATGATGAGGGCAAAATATAAACACCTAAAGTCAAAGAGGATTTAGGGTGATATTCATCTATGTTGATCGAGAGACATTAGATGAACTTAATTGTATATTTCAGGAAAAATAACTAGCTCAATAAACCTACTACATTATAAAATCATGGGGACACAGTCCTAGTTTATTCTCACTTATTGATCACTAGCAACAATTTCACAACATCATAGTTCAAATTACTTCATTTATTTATTAAAACCCCCCATAAAACCCCAAAAGTTTCTTAGATAAAACCCAAGGCATATAGCATAAAAACAATATGAAAACAATACCAAAACCAAACAATGAACCTTAGTACGGTTCGTTGTAGGGTCCAACGCATCATTGGATGTCCTAGTTGTTTGATGTTCTAGAGAGCTACCAGAAATTTGCCCAGAATCCATGAGGGGATTGTACGGACCTTAGTTTGATTGAATGAGTCGTCATTTGTGGTCATTGAAGCAGATTTAGAGGATTTCATAAGAAGAATGGGGAAAACAACAGATGAACCAATGGTCTATTGGTTGGGACCATGACTCGTTATATAGGTTTTTGGTTCTATAGGTTCAATGTTTGGGCTAAGTTTTGAACCGTTCTAGGTATATGGATAGACGAGAGCCCAATGATGTAATGCCACGGAAGCCCTAAGATTAGACTCGGGAGTTGAAATGAAGAAAATTGGAAAATCTGCACCATGTCACAAAATGAGTTACTCTATGAATTGTGGGGATGACCACCAGTCGTTATGTGACTTGTGTGAGGTGCTGGCTTTAAGTTCTTGGATTTGAGATTTTGGGTCACCACGGGCATGACCACAATTCGTGGTCAGGCTCCGCAGCTCGTTGTGTCAGTTGTGGTCAAGATAGGTTGAGGGTCAATGGTTTTTGGGCAGTGAGGACCACGAGTCGTGGTCACCAGTAACGATTCATAGGTTCCTCCATGACAAGACTTAGGTGAATTTTGATAATGTACGTCATGAGTCTTGACAATGAGTCGTGGTCCGAGGCAATGACTCGTCCAGTCCCTCGTTGGGACTGGCAGCCTGTTTTTCCCTGCGAGGTTATTAAGGGCTTTTTTGTAATTCCTTTGGTTCTAAGGCCTAAACTATGTAGTTTTAAGGTCATTTATGAAGGTTTTAAACAGTAAAACCTATCCTAGGCCTTACCATTCCATGCATGCTAGACTAGGAGGCTCTTAGAGGTGATCAAATCTTAAATCCATCAATTCTTCTTCCATTTCTTTTGGGTGTTCAAGCAAGAGAGAAAAATCAATCTACCCAGGTATGTGAGGCCATGAATGAGAGTTCCTTTCACTCTCATGTCCTAAACTCTTCTCAAATTCCATGTGTCTCAATTGTAGAATACAAGTTTCATTATCTATGAGCTTTATCCAAATTCTTGTGAAATTATCTATGATCCATCTATGGATCGATTCCTTTCATATATTAAATCATGTTTTATGATCTATGGACAGATTTTATGACTATTTTGTATATAAATTTATAGATTTAAATTTAAATCCAATTATGCCCATTTATGGTTTTCATGAAAAGTCAAGTTACAATTTCATTATGATCTTGATCTAAATTAGCCCAATTATGATTTATGACTTATGATATGATTCCTTTAAAATTCTCATCATAAATATATCAATATCAAGTATATACATGTTTTACAAGTATGCATGAACCTCATGATTTATGATTATGATTATGGCCAACTCATGGGCCTCACTTTCATGGCTAGTTCACGTATTTCAAGCATGCTTATGATTATCATGATTTTACTAGCCTATGAATCTTATGTATATTATCCTATGAGCACTATATATGTTTTTGGAGTAGTATTTAACACCGAGTAGGTTCCGAGCCTAGGTTTTTCCCCGAATCTCAAAACTACATGCCACCATAGGTCACGATGGGACCTCCCTTAAGACTGTCCCCTTCGCCCTATTGGGCCTTTTAGAGTGATATCACACCTTTTTCATGGTTCTACCCTTGGTAAGGTACGTACACCCTCCCTACTAGGGGTTTACAGGTTGGGATCCATATGTGCTTATATGGGGTATGTCGGTTATAAGAATTGCCCACTGTTCCTCATGATTTATGTATGATGATGAGTATATTCTTTGGATCAAGTCATGTTGATAAAGCTTTTCTCTCGTGAGTATGATTTTAAATGATTTATGAATGTTTTGAAAATCTTAGGCCTTATGTGACATTATGATATTTATGTTTTGATCATGTTGTCCTACTTTTATGAACTTTTATGCATTTTAAATGCCCGTCTTACTTACCTTGCATACTCGGTACATTCCATGTACTAACTGCATACTCTATGTTGTATCATTTCCTGATACAGAATCCATTACTTAGACTCACCCTCGGCCCTAGCAAGCTTTTTTGAAGTTAGCAGCCTGTCAAAGTTGGTGAGTCCTCATCTCTCGGGGACCCTTTCTTATCAGCTATCTTGTACTTTCAGTTTCAGTTTTAGAGAGTTAGTTGGGGACTTGTCCCATCAACTCGTTAGTAGTAGAGGCTTTCTTGGACATATTTATATTCAGATATAACTCATGTGTTGTACTCAACTTTATCTTATGTTTAGACTTCCGTTATGCTATGTATGTTGATCTTCCACTTTTATTGATGGAGTTAGCTGTACATTCATGCCATGGGTCGACTTGGAGTCCCTCGGCGTTCCATGTGCCGTGTCTCTATCCAAGCCCATGTTCGAGCTGTGACAGACTTGGTATCAGAGCAATACGTTTGAAGTGTTATAGGGTGTCCAAAAGTTGTGTTGACTAGAGTAATTTTCATAGGTGTAATGTGCACCACACTTATGACGAAGAGGCTACGAAATGTGTAGGAAATATTCCTTTCTTTCATGATCTCATGTCGTGCAATGAAATGTCTATCTATCCTTCTAACTTGTGCGATATACATTTGAAGAATCATGCCTCCACGTTGAGTCAACCGAAGGAGAAATAGAAATGGCCACAAGAACAACTATAGAGAGGGGCACCATTAGGCCCAACCAGCCCATGAGGAGCATGCACCAGAGCCGGCTGCCCATGCTGAATTTAGGGCATCCATATAGATGCTAGCACAGGCCTTCACCGCCCAAGTCAATCAACAGGAAGTGGCACATCTCCCTCAGAATTGGAATGCAGTGGTGACTCGGGTCAGGGATTTTCTGAGGATGAACCCACAAGAGTTCCTTAGGTCAAAAGTATATAGGGACCTATATGAGTTCATTGATGAGATTCTAAAGATCACCAGGTCATGGGGCTGGAAAATGGGGAGTGCGTCGACTTGGCCTCTTATCAACTGAAAGGGGTTGCGCATATCCATTTCAAACAATGGACAGATAGTAGGGAAGTGGGAGAAGGCCCTGTCACTTGGGATGAGTTTCATGCCGCCTTTCTAGGTCGGTTCTTCCCTCATGAGATAAGGGAACTAAAGCATCTGAGTTTGTGAATTTCAAGTAGGGTAACATGTCAGTTCAAGAGTATGCTTTGGAGTTCACCCATTTATCCAAGTATGCACCAGAGTTAGTGGCAGATCAGAGAGATGGGTGACAAGATTCATACGTGGAGTGGCGGATTACCTAGATATAGATTTTAGGATCGCCATGCTGCATCAGGACATGGATTTTCCACGCCCAACAAATGGAAGCAGTGTATCAGAGGGAGAGAGAGGCCAAGAGAGTCCGAATAAATAGTTATTGGACTTCTCAACCAAGATGGGGGGGGCCGGGGCAAACATCGCCAATAGTCTCATCACAGCTCTTTTACTCCAGCACTATCACCAGCTAGTACACCATCTAGACCACGAGGTATTCAGAGGAGTGGGGCCTCAGATGCATGTAGATAGAGTTCACCTTCCCAGCCTGAGCGAAGTGTGGAAAGAATCACTCAGGGAGGTGTTTAGTTGGCTCAGATGCTTGTTTTGGGTGTGGCAAACCTGGACAAAGACATAGGGATTTCCCTTCAGCCAGATTAGGGGGTGGTGGATCCCGTATGTCAACCGCTAGTTTAGCAGCTCCAGCAGCATGTCCCTCACAGTAGGGTTCTTCAACGGTTGAACA
>JACEIK010004602.1:68640-81048 GCA_018107945.1 Datura stramonium | reverse complement strand
GGTCACATGATGAGAGATTGTCCACAGGTATAACATGCTGAAGAACCATATCTGCATGCCCCATGATGACGTCGAATACATATAGGGAAAATTGGAACGGTGAGAGATTGTCCAGCCAGGGGTCATAGTGATTAGAACAGATAGGACAAATATTCAGTAGGGTCATGTGCCCCAACATCTCCAACAGGGCATAGGCCCTCAGCTCTAGCCAACAGAGGTCGAGGCAGCTCAGGCGCATCTAGCTCAGGCACTAGTCCAGATCGCACTTATGCTTTACCGAGGCGACAGGAGTCAGAGTCGTCATCGGATGTGGTGACAGGTATGCTGGACATTTTCTCTCATTTTGTTTATGGTTCGATAGACTCAGGTTCCACTTTGTCTTATGTGACACCACTAGTAGCCCGAAAATTCGGTATCACGCCAGGATTTCTTCACCGACCTTTTTAGTATCCACACCCTTTGGTGATTCTATTATAGCTAAAAGGATCTACCGTTGTTGCACAGTAAAGGTTGTTGGTCGCCAAACTTTTGCAGATTTGGTGGAATTAGAAATAATGGATTTTGATGCAGTTATGGGTATGGATTGGCTAGCACCTTGTTATGTCAATGTAGAATGTTAGACCAAGACTGTATGGTTCCACTTTCCAGGGGAGGTAGTACGAGAGTAGGAAGGCAATGAAGTTACGGTAAAAGGTAGGTTTATATCCTATCTTTGGGTGAGGAAGTTTATAGAAAAAGGATGTATTTATCATATTATCAGGGTTCAGGATGTCCAGGTAGAATCCTCGACTCTTCAATCTATTCCAGTAGTAAATGAATTTCCATATGTATTCCCAAAGTAAATTCTTGGTATTACCCTAGAACGGGAAATTGATTTCTCTATCGACCTACTACTAGGCACTCAGCCTATATCCATCCGTCCGGATAGAATGGCTCTTGCAGAGCTCAGAGAACTAAAAGAGAAGTTGAGAGATCTGCTAGATAAGGGCTTTATCAATCCGTGGACTTCACCATCAGGTGCTCCATTCTGTTTGTAAGACAGAAGGATGACTCCCTCCGCATGTGTATAGATTACCGGTAGTTAAACAAAGTCACTATCAAGAACAAATACCCACTTCCCAGAATAGATGACTTTTTTGATCAGCTACAAGGGGCTAGATACTTTTCTAAGATCGATTTGAGGTCAGGGTATCACCAGGTGTAGGTTTGAGAAAGAGATATTCCAAAGACTGCTTTCAGGACCAGGTATGACCACTTTGATTTCCTAGTCATGTCCTTCGGATTGACGAATGCTCCAGCAGTGTTCATGGATCTGATGAACAACATCTTCAGGCCCTATCTAGACTTGTTTGTTATAGTGTTTATTGATGATATTCTGGTGTATTCTCATTCAGAAGCAGAACAACGAGATCATTTTCGAACAGTGCTCCAAATTCTCAAGGATCGCCAGTTGTATGTAAAATTTCCTAAATGTGAGTTTTGGCTAAATTCTGTATCCTTTTTGGGCCATATTGTGTTGGAGGCTAGTATTCAGATAGATTCACAGAAGATCAAGGTAGTAAAGACATGGCCTAGACCTACAACTCTGACTGTGGTATGTAGTTTCTTGGAGTTTGCTGGGTATTACAGGAGATTTGTAGAGGGGTTTTCTACTTTATCAGCACCTTTAAACAAGTTAACTCAGAAAGCAGCTAAATTTCACTGGATTGAAGCATGTGTACAGAGTTTCCAGGAGTTGAAAAACAGGTTAACGTCAACACCAGTACTAGCGTTACCATAAGGATCAGAAGGTTATGCAGCGTATTATGATGCTTCAGGTGTTGGGTTAGGGTGTGTTCTGATGCAACATGGTAAGGTAATTGCTTATGCTTCGAGGCAGCTGAGAAAATATGAAAAGAACTACCCCACCCATGATCTGGAGCTAGTTGTAGTAGTTCATGCACTAAAAATATGGAGGAACTATCTGTATGGCGTCCATGTACATATTTTCACTGATCATAAGAGTCTCCAGTATATCTTCACTCAGAAAGAGTTGAATCTACGACAACATCGTTGGTTAAAATTGTTGAAAGACTACAATGTAAACATTTTGTATTATCTAGGGAAGGCCAATATCATAGAAGATTCCCTTAGCCATAGATCAATGGGGAGTTTGGCACATTTGAGGCCCGAACAGCAGGATATGGCCTGAGAATTACACCAGTTAGCCAGCTTAGCCATCTCAATAGTAGACTCGGGAGACAATGGGGCTATAATTCAGAATACAGTAGTATCATCCCTTCTACTGGTGGTAAACGAACGGCAGTATGAAGATCCTCATTTAGCACAGCTCATAGATAAGGTACTACATGGGGAATTATCAGTTTTTGAGATAACCGAAGACAGGGTCTTGAGATATAGGGGTCGCCTCTGTGTTCCAGATGTGGCAGAACTTCGCCACCAGATCATGGCATAGGTACATTATTCCCGTTATTCTCTTCACCCAGGTTCAACAAAAATGTATCATGACATAAAAGAGATTTATTGGTGGCCAGGAATAAAAAAGGGGGTAGTAGAATTTTTGGCACAATGCCATAATTGCTAGCAGGTAAAGGTGGAACATCAAAAATCCGGCGGATTGACATAGGAAATAGCAGTGCCTATGTGGAAATTGGAGGCAATTAATATGTATTTTGTGACAGGATTACCCCATACCAGACGTAGATTTGATTCCATCTCAGTGATTGTTGACATATTGACAAAGTTAGCTCACTTTCTACCCGTCAGGACTACTTTCTCAGCCGAGGACTATGTTGAATTATATATATTAGGGAAATAGTTAGACTACATGGTGCCTCAATATCTATCATTTTTGCTAGAGGAGCACAATTCACGGCTAGATTCTGACAGTCATTTAAGAGAGGCTTGGGAACACAAGTTAATCTGAGTACAACCTTCCACCCTCAGACAGACAGGCTGGAAGAATGTATAATTCATACAGTCGAGGATATATTTCGAGCGTGCGTGCTAGACTTCGGGGGCAGCTGGGATGAACATTTACCTCTTATTGAATTTCCTTATAATAACTGTTACCATTAAAAAATTCAGATGGCGTCGTGCGAGGCCTTATATTGGCGGAAGTGCAGGTCTCCTATTGGTTGGTTCAAGGTTGGAGAATCAGGGTTAATTGGACCAGACATAATCCACAAGTTAGAGGAGAAAGTAAAGCTTATCATAGAGAACTTGATGACAGCTTAGAGTCATCAGAAATCTTACTCTAATGTGTGGCGTAGAGATCTGGAATTCAATATAGACAACTGGGTATTTATGAAAGTCTCACCAATGAAGGGCGTAATGAGGTTTGGTAAAAAGGGAAAGCTTAGCCCTAGGTTTATTGGGCCATATCGAATCCTCCAAAGAATAGGCCAGGTGGCATATAAGTTAGATTTACCTTTACATTTAGAATTTGTTCACCCGGTCTTTCATGTGTTAATGTTACGGAAGTGTATAGGGGATCCATCCTGAGTTGTGCCAGTCAAGGAATCCAGGTTACTAAGGAGTTGGCCTACGAAGAAAATTCATTGGCCATATTAGATCGGCAGGTCTGCAGGTTGAGAACAAAAGACATCACCTCTGTTAAGGTACTGTGGAGAAACAAGAATAGGGAAGAGATGACTTTGGAAGCTGAGGATAGTATGAAATCTAAATACCCTCACCTATTCCAGGATTGAGTTAGATTATGTAGCTAAGGTGAGGTTGTTGTTCAGTAATTATTTTCCTACTTATGCTATCAGTACTGCTATTTAGCTATCCCTTATTATCATGTAATAGTTGTTGTAGCGTCTTGCGAGGTGCCTGTATTGGACTTTTCTGCGTTTCAGGTTTCTGGATAGTCCATAATACAGAAGGGATGTTGCCGAAATTTTTCTAAATCACTAATTAAGAGAGTTAACTCCTTTGAGTCAAAGAATGACATTCGAGGACGAATGTTCCTAAGGTGGGAGGATGTTAAACCCCATAAAAGTTAGTGATTTATAAGCATACGCGTGTATTTGTGATGAATAAAGAGAGCACGATGCATGTAGGGAAACCTCGGAAGTCGGGTCGAGCGAGGCCAGACCGCAAGGGATAGTTATTGCACTCCAGTGCACGCGCAAGCGTATGCGGTCGTACAAGTAATAAATTGACCCTTTTTTAAGAGCCAGATGTCGAACCCATATGGACTGGACCAATTCAGCGAATATTCAAGTTTAAGTGAATGATTAACCTTCACAAGTGTTGATTATAGAAGTTTTTGGGAAATTATAATTAAGTCTGGGGGTGATCACAAATTATTTGAGAAACAATATAAGAAGTAACTAGAGTTAAGGCCTAATAATCATTCCATGCTACAATTCTCAATTGTTCGAGTATGAAAAGTTCAGTTGTTTTCACATAATTAAAAACTATGTTCATGGTCTTTCGAGCCTCTAAACACGACAAACTAGTCTCACACCTACATCGTTGAGTGGGGATGTGACGTCCTAATTAATGAGAAATTTAATTACATGGACGTGGTTTATGGAGTTTGCACCCTTGATTATGGACTTTCATACCTCTAATTAATTAACCGAACTTAGCTTCACAACTACTTCTACGAGTGGTGATGGGATAATTCTAAATTAGTGTACAGCTCATCCCATTTTATTAACCAAGCAAGGCAAATTAGGTATAATTTCTATCCTAACCGCTAATCCTACCATGAAGGTAAGAACTTTCTCCCTACATTCTCATGTTCTACCCTAGGGTTACTCTTTCAAGCTTTTACCCAAGCTTAAAGCATGTGTTTTCACGGTAATCAAGCATGAAAACCTAAATAATAAAGAATGCAAGACAAAACAACAACTAAAACTCAAACCAAAGACGAATTCATGCATTTACAATCATCTTACGTAGCCTCAACCCTAGAGGAAGGGTTTTAGCTACTCATGTTCGTACAAATACTCCAAAACATGTTTAATGTGGAGAACTTACAAGAATAATTAAAAGAGAATGAAAAATAAGGAATCCTAGGAAGAGTTCTTCCATTCTTCCTTCGCTCCTTTACGGTTTCCCAAAAATTTTTCATGACAAATGATTCTAGGAGCTAAGGTTATAATTTATACTAATTGGAAATTTGCAAAATTTGGCTGCGCATGGACTGCCTCCGTGTCACGGAGCTGATCGCCTCAATTTGCCTCCATGACACAGAGCAAATGCGGAAGCCTACTGGTTTGGCATGTTGTGGGCGCTGGCATGGTGCGATGCCTGCCGTGGCACGGGCCTATCGAATGCGCAACTTTCCTGCCGTGGCATGGGCCTATCGCGCGGCTTCACTAGAATGGCATGTTCCTGGCGCATGCACCTACCTACCATGACACGCTGCTGAATGTACAGCTCCTCTGCCATGGCAAGGAGCTCAGCACGCTGCCCATGCTGTGTGGCACGCTGTGTGGCTCTTCATATGCATGCTCAAGTGCGACATCGTGCTACTCTTTTGCAATTTATTCCAAGCTTCCTGCTTGAGCCTCAACCACCATACTTAGTCCCTCCTAAGCATTTTACACCTACAAAACATGGGTAATCATGTTGGTTAGTTTATGCACATAATTATTAAAAATCACATGAGAATATAATTAATTAAATTGACAAACTTGACTAAATAAAGTTATAATGTAGAACTTGGGCATATAATTATGCCCAAGATCACTACCCCACACTTAAAGCCTTGTTCTTCTTTGAACAACTCTTTTAAATCTCATACACATGAGGACTCACACATAGCTAATTTAAGCAAGACAATTCAAGCTAAGGCTACCACGATTGTTTTAGATAGCAAGTTGAAAATAGAGCATGCAATATTTAACCATTAAAATCAAATATAACTAAGCTAAGACTTCCTAGCTTCAAGATTTTACTCTCAATATCAACAAACTCATGTAAATCAACCGATCAAGAAATTCGACATGAATTTTATCCTTAATTAAACATGTGCCTCACAACAAGCGAGTTACCAATTTTCGCATATATGTTTTCCAATTATAACATGCATGGGTATATGGATAAGAAATAAGCTCACTCTCACAAAGAATTCACGTGCCACGTGTATTGACCCATAAACTTTCCCTTACTGTTTTACTCCACTAATTTAAGAATGTATGAAAGTAAGATCAAGTAGCACTTATCGGGTTGTAATGTAAGCTAAGGGCGGGTAGGTACTATTATGGCTAATAATAGTGACTATTTTCCTTAAGCTCTTTTATTACATAACACTATCCTTAAGAACTTCCATCCTCTTACTTTAGCTTTATTCTTTTCTCCCCCATTTTCCTCTTTTATATTCCCATTTCATTAGGTACACTCAAGCTGTTAGTAAGGAGTACTTGAGCAATTTTCTTAAATTTTCTTTTTCGCTCTTTTCTTCTTTTATTCCCTACTAACTCTTATTCATTTCTAACAAGTGCACCTCCAGTGTTCTCTACAATTCCCACAACTACTATTTCCCTTCTTATTCCACTTCTCACTCCTCAACTTCTTTGCAATTTCACATATGCGCTTAGGAATTTTGGATCAAATTCAAGGCTAATGCAAAGAAGGATTAAGCTTATATTGTGGCTAGAAAAGAATAGGATAAAAGCTCAATAGGGATAACTAGGATCAGATATTCATGGTAGGTAAAGCGAGGGATAAAAATTAGGTTCATTCAAAGAAATGCCTAAATTATCTCCTACAATCTACATCCTTCATTTCACTCTTTATACACACCAGAAAAGTTCAAGACACTACACAATAGCATGGAATATTTAGAAGCCTTACACACACAACACATGCTCAATTAAAGACCAATTTACACAGACTCTTAACTCAGCTAATCACAAGAATTCATAATTAATATTTAAGCACATAGAGTCACATTCAAGAGCCTAGGTGTCTCAACCAAAGTTATACAAGTGGTTAACATGCTTCTCAATTAAAACCACTTGCATCTTACAAATAACAAGAACATCAAACCATCAATTAGCTAAGGGTTCAAAACCAAAAACCTATTGACTAATTTTCCCTCAAGACAGTCGTCGTCCATTCATCGTCGGGAAAAGTCCTTAACTATGACTGAAAAGTTTTGTACAGACAAAGAAGAATTGTATTCATCGGTTCAAAGTACCCCCCGTCGGAAAAGAACTGAAAAGAAAAACCAACAGGTGGATGAATCACGCTTAACTCAAAATTTTTTCATCAACCAATACCTTATCAATCACTAAATTCACCCGTAATCATTAAGAATAAAATATTTTAGATTTCCCTCACCCCACACTTAAAATATGCTATGTCCCCAAAGTATCAAATTAAAATACAAATAGGGTGAGAAATACTCCGTGAGGCCTCTAGGACTAGCTAACAACATGTTTTTCTTCATTTTTGTACAAGTAGGTTATCGACTCCACACTTTCCTCTTTCACGCTCCTTAGCTTGCTCAACTATGGGTACTCAGACTTCCCCTCAATCTGTGCTTAATTCACCACCAAAAACAACAAGATGAAAATAAACAAAATCAACACAAAGGAAAAATAAAATTGTACCTGTGGTACCCTTGGGTTGCATCCCAAGCAGCTCCTAATTTTACATTGTTGCACGACGTGAACTATCCTTCTTAGGAAATTCTCAAACTAGTGTTCCCTTTTAAGAACCATCTTCTTATGTTTTTGTTTTTCGAGGGAACAACCTCCACTCTGTCTCTCTATTGTTCCAACTCCTCTAACTGAAGCCCTCCATTAGATTCGGGCTGAAAAGTGATCATCTCCTGCGGTCGTGGACCTATGGAATCTGCCACCCCACACTTTGCCTCTGACAACACACTAACCTTACAAAGGTCTCTGTAGTATGTGGGTGGGTTGATCTCTTTGTATACCCAGAAGAGTTCTTCTTCATCATCAACCCTCATTTTCAGGTTCCCTTCTCTTACATTAATAATTGCTCCTCCAGTGGCCAAGAATGGCTGTCCCAAGATCAGGGATACCTTGTCATCAATTTTAAAATCAACTTACCCACTTTGATGAGAAGGTCCTTGATTATTTCATCTGGTGCCACTTGAGACTTGTCTGCCAGCTGCAGAATCATTCGTGTTGGTCTCAGTTGACCCAACCCCAAGGTGTTAAACAAATATAGGGGCATTAGATTAACTGCTGCCCCTAAATCATATAGAGCTCTTATCACTTCAGCTTTACCAATTTGTATAGGGAGGGTAAAACTCCCTGGGTCTTTGAGCTTTTTTGATATCTTTCACATTACCCTGTGGCTGCACTCCTCAGTCAATGCCACTCTCTGAACATCCACCAATATGACTTTCAAATACTTAGCGTACTTGGGCATTCTTTGCAAAACATCAAGCAAAGGCAAATTTATGTGAAGTTCTTTGAATATATCAAAGAACTTTTTAAAGCATTCCTCCTCGCTCTTTTTTAGTCTTTGCAGGAAAGGGGTGGTGGTCTTTGTGCTAGATGCAATGATGATTATGCATTTTATTGCACAACACTTTGATTATCACCCTTGTTAGTCGGTGGTCCCTTTCTAACCAACTCCGGCTGCACCTCATTTCTCTTCTCTTTCGGTGGTGTATCATCCAATTGCTTGCCACTCCTCAGACTAATGGCATTGACCTATCGGGGGTTTGTATTTGTGTCACTAGGTAACCCTACCTAAGGTCTGCGTGCTGAGCAGCTGCTATTTGACCCATATGCTCCTCTAGATTGCGGGTGGCCAACTGCTGATTTTTCAAATCTGATGTCATCCTTGCCTAATTCTCTGCTAATTGGGTTTGTGACGCCATAATCTTTTGCAACATCTCCTCAATGTTGCTGCTCGATTGGCCACCATTCTGCCTGTTCTGCTGCTGGTACTGCTACTGCTGAGGTTGCTGGTAGTTTTGACTTTGATTCCCACCCTAAGAAAAATTTGGGTGGCTCTACCAATTCTTTTTTTAATTTTTCCTAAAATTTTGATTGTTTCTCTGAACATTTCCAACAAAATTAACCAATTCAAGATTGGCCCCGCAAGATTCTGCATTGTGCCCATTATTACCCCAGATTTCACACCAACTAGGAGCCTGCTGAACTACATTCACTTATCCCTGTTGTTGGTTCATACTCAGTTTATTAAACTGAGTCATCATCTGATGTTGAAATGATGCTAGCTGTGCCGCCAAGTCATTTACACCATCCACCTCTATCATCCCTATTGTTCTCTTTCCTGCACCTCTCGATGAATCGTTATGCCACTCTGGATTCCCCTGAGCAATCTTGTTCAACAAAGTGTATAATTCATCATAAGTCTTCTCCAATGCCTATCCACCCAATGCAGAGTCTAGTAAAAATTTTGTGTGTGGGTCTAGACTTTCCACAAAGGTATAGTCTAGCACTTCATTAGACTGCTGGTGATGTGGGAAGTCTCTCAATAGTGACTTGAATCTCCCCCAAGACAAATTCGAGTTCTCCTCCGGCCTCTCCTTGAAGCATAATATTTCACTCCTGAGTTTGGCAGTCTTTCTTGAAGGAAAGAATCTGATGAGGAACTTCTTTGCTAAGTCATCCCAAGAAGTAATGGAATTAGGTGGCTCAGCTTTCAACCACCTCTTTGCCTCTCCCAACAATGAAAATGGGAAGAGGGTGAATCGGCATAATCAGTTGACGCTCCGGTGGGGACAATGTTATCACTGATCTCCAAGAAGTTCTGTAAGTGCTGTTGTGGGTCCTCATGAGTATCCAAGTGAACTGACCACTAGAATGTAACAGCTGCACCATATCTTGTTTCAATTCAAAGTTCCCTCCGCGCTCTGATTTGCGGATACTATAGGTCACATTTGTTGCTAGTGGGATTGCCACTTCGTGACTGGTCCGGCTGCCATTTGATCAGGTAACAACTCTGCTTGCCGAACTGGTGGATGTTGTTGCAATTTCTCTTGTAATCTTTTCAACTTTTTCTCTAAAGCTTCTCTCCTAAGCAAATGCAATTGACGTTCAGGTTCCAACAATGGTTCCACCAGCTCTCTATTCCTTGCCAGCTCTGCAAGGACAACCTGTCACCTATAATATAGCAGACTAAGGACAATTTTTTCAAAACTTAAGGAAATTAAAAATCACAAAACAACAGAAAGATTCACTAAACTTCGCCAGTGCCAAGAAATGACATCAAAAACTTATTACGCTTTAGAGCACGTGCAAGCATATGCGGTCGTGCAGGTAATAAAGTGACCCTTTTTAAGAGCTAGATGTCGAACTCATAGGGACTTGACCAATTCAGCGAATATTCAAGTTCAAGTGTAAGATTAACCATCACAAGTGTTGATTATAGAAGTTTTTGGGAAATTATAATCAAGTCTAGAGGTGATCACAAAATACTTGAGAAACAATACAAGAAGTAACTAGAGTTAAGGCCTAATAAGCATGCAATGCTACAATTCTCAATGGTTCGAGTCTGAAAACATCAGTTGTTGTCTCAAATAATTAAAATGTTATGTTCATTGTATTTTGGGCCTCTAAACATGATAAAGGAGTCTCACACCTACATCGTTGAGTGGGGATGTGACGTCCTAATTCGTGAGAAATTTAATTACATGGATGTGGTTTAGGGAGTTTGCACCCTTTATTATGGAATTTCGTACCTCTAATCATACAAACTTAGCTTCACAACTACTTCTACGAGTGGTGATGTGATAATTCTATGTTAGTATATAGCTCATCCCGTTTTAATAACCAACAAAGGAAAATTAGGTATAATTTCTATCCAAACCGCTAATCCTACCATGAAGGTAAGAACTTGCTCCCTACATTCTCATGTTCTAGCCTAGGGTTACTCTTTCAAGCTTTTACCCAGGCTTAACGCATGTGTTTTCATGGTGATCAATCATGAAAAAGTAAATAATAAAGAATGTAAGACAAAACAACAATTAAAACTCAAACAAATGATGAATTCATGCATTTACAATCATCTTACGTAACCTCAACCCTAGAGGAAGGGTTTTAGCTACTCATGATCGTACAAATACTCAAAAACATGTTTAAAGTGGAGTACTTACAAGAATAATTAAAAGAGAATGAAAAATAAGGAACCCTAGGTAGAGTTCTTCCATTCTCCCTTAGCTCCTTTACGGTTACCCAAAAATATTTCGTGACCAATGATTCTAGGAGCTAAGGTTTTAATTTATACTAAGTGGAAATTTTCACATTTGGCCGTGCATGGACTTCCTCCGTGTCACAGAGCTAGTCGCCTCAATTTTCCTCTGTGACACGGAGCAAACACGTAAGCCTACTGGTTTGGCATGTTGTGGGTGCTAGCATGGCGCAATGCCTGCCGTGGCACGGGCCTATCGCGCGGCTTCACTAGAATGGCATGTGCCTGGCGCATGCACCTACCTGTCAAGGCATGCTGCGGAACACGCAGCTCCTCTTCCATGGCACGATGCTCACCGCGCTGCCCATGCTGCATGGAATGTTGTGTGGCACGACATGTGCATGCTCTAGTACGACATCGTGCTACTCTTTTGCAATTTATTCTGATCTTCCTCCTTGAGCCTCAACCACCATATTTAGTCCTTCCTAAGCATTTTACACCTACAAAACATGGGCTAATCATGTTGGTTAGTTTATGCACATAATTATTCAAAATCACATGATAATATAATTAATTAAATTGACAAACTTGACTAAATAAAGTTATAAAGTAGCACTTGGGAAAATAAATATGCCCAAGACCACCAGAGTGATGGGCCAGCCTCCCGGCGCCCTGGGCAGCGCAGCGTGCCAGACCCTTGGTGCGTTGAGGGGTGCGACGCGGGGGTGATTTTAGCACGATAGGTGGCACGGGGCTCCCCCTTCCACCGCCCTAATTGTCATGCCCTAAAACTGGGGTAGGGCGCAACTGGCACTCAATTCATGATTGATCGAGAAGCCGGCTATATGACATCTGTAACTGTAACACATAGACCATCTAGGCCACCTTTCACAATCAACTAAAGAATAAACTAGACCCATACGGTCTCAACAATACCGGGTAAACAATCCAAATGCAACCAAGACAATTAGTGTGATAAACCAAGCAACAATAAGCTGACGAGGCCACAAACTGAATAACACCGCACACACTAAGTCCACAAAGCGTCTGAAGAGTAAACTGACTGATGGTCGGAACTCCGCTCCGACCTAGCCATACCTGCATCTCAAAACTCAAGAATAAATAACTAAGCCCTAGCTCTAGGAAGAAAGGAGCATACCAACAATTTGTTGATATCACGAACAACTACTCAACTGGCCATCCTGACTTCTACTTGCACCTGCGGCACGAATGCAGGTCCCCAAGCAAGGGGACGTCAGTACGAATGAAATGTATTGGTATGTAAGGCTGAAACTGTAACCATGAGAT
>JACEIK010004601.1:112428-130183 GCA_018107945.1 Datura stramonium | reverse complement strand
ATATCTAGTCATCAACTACTAATTAGGATTATGAATATGGGTTTTGGCTATTTCTAGCGGAACTCCACACAATCACATCCATTCCCACCATCTAATTCTCCCCCAATACTTGAATTTTTCTCTTTCAAACTAAAATCAAGTAAGAATAGTAAACCTACATTTGCAACTATGGATCATCAATTATAAATTGGAGAGAACTCAATAGATTTACACTAATTAAGCAATATTGAGATGAATCTAGCAATACACAATCTAATTAAGCACCCATCATCACACACGTCTAGTTGATGATTTAGCTACTTATGATTAAGAAACTAAAGAGTATATCCATTAATAAACTCAATGATTTTATTAATAAGGGCAAGAAAAATCAAACTCAAAATATGTCAGCAACAATGGTTATACCTTGCTAAGGAAGAAGATGAAAATAAGAAAAAGTAATATTCAACAATCTCCTCCAATGGGGTTCTTCTCTGCCCTTGGAAAAAGGAATGTTCAAAAAGATAAAAAGTATGTACATAGTATTTTCTTCTAGACTATATACAAAAGGGAAACCAATCTCCTCTTTTTCCAGTGTTGGACATAATTGCCCCTATTCAGGTGTTTTGTCACTTGCGAGGGAACCGACGGTTCACCAGTTGCATTCCACTAAATGTCGTCCATCATCTTCTCCAGTGATATTTTAGGACCATTCGGCAACACCTTTAGTGGTTTGACGGCCTCCATCCGCGATTTGCCGATTACTTTACTCCTCTATCTAGTAAGTTCAGGTACTTGTAGGCAATTTAACGGGCAAATCATCGGTTGATGTCCGTGGCCACCTGTTATATTTGCTCCTCAAATTAGTGGCCCTCTATGTTTGACCGGCGTTTCACCGGTGTCCTCCGGTGGAGCGTCGATTTTCACCTGATTTCATCCTTTTTCCTCCACTTCTTGCTCTTTCTCTTCAACTTAGATACCTACACATAAAAAGGTAAAAAGGGATAAAATTCATCTAAATGACTTGAAAACTAAGCTAAAGCTCATTCTCAAGAGCCTAGTGAGTTGGTAAATTACCAACTCATTAATCTGTAAAGATGTCGACATGAACACCATATAAGTAATGTCTACAGATCTCCAATGCATGCACAACTGCAGCCAACACGAAATCATGGGTTGGGTAATTCTTTTCATGCTTCCTCAGTTGCCTCGAAGCATACGACATTACCATGCTGCATCAAAACACACTCTAACCCAATGCCTAAAGAATCACAATATACAACATAGCTCTTCTAGCCTTCTGGTAAGGCTAATACTGGTGCAGATGTTAATGTGTATTTCAATCCCTGAAAACTCTGCTCACAAACCTCGGTCCACTGGAACTTAGCTTCCTTCTGAGTTAGCCTCGTCAGTGGTGCTGATAGGGCAGAGAATCCTTCCACAAATCTTTTGTAATACCCAGCTAACCCCAGAAAGCTAAAAACATCTGTTAGAGTTGTGGGTCTAGGCCAAGTATTACAACCTCTATTTTCTGTGAGTCTACCTTGATGCTTGCGTCTGACACAATGTGGCCCAAGAAAGCCACAGAATTCAACCAGAACTCGCATTTAGAGAACTTGGCATGTAACCCGTGATCTCTAAGTACCTGGAGTACTGCTCATAGATGATCTCTATGTTCAGCTTCTGAACGTGACTATACAAGGATATCATCAATAAATATTACCACGAACAGATCTAAGAATGGCCTGAATATACTGTTCATAAGGGCCAAAAACACTGTTGGGGCATTCTTCAATCTGAGAGACATCACCAAGAACTCAAAGTGGCGATATCTGGTTATAGAAGTTGTTTTTGGAATATCTTTCTTGCAAACTCATACTTGATGGTACCCTGATCTCAAATTAATCTTTAAGAAATATTTGGCAACTTGCAGCTGATCAAACAAGTCATCTATCCTCAGGAGGGGATATTTGTTCTTAATAGTGACTTTATTTAGCTGTCGGTAATCTACACAAATTTGTAGGGAGCTGCCATTCTTTCTCACAAACAAGACTGGTGCACCCCAAGGCAAAGCACTAGGCCTGATAAAGCCTTTATCTAGAAAGTCTTTCATTGGATCCTTCCACTCCTTTAGCTCAGCAAGAGCCATTATGTAAAGAGGAATAGATATGAGTTGTGTATCTAATAGCATATCAATGGCAAAATTGATTTCCCTTTCTAGGGGAATACCTATGAGCTCATCTAGAAACATATTTGGGAATTCACTACACCGGAATAGACTGAAGAATTGGGGATTCTACCTGCACATCCCAAATTCTAACAATATGATAAATACAACCCTCTGCAATTAGCTTCCTTTCCCGAAGATAGGATATAAACCTACCTTTAGGCGTAGCTGTAGTGCCCTTCCATTCGCGAATTGCTTCCCCAGGGAAATGGAATCTAGCAATCCTTGTTCAGCACTCAACATTGACATAACATGGTGGTACAGATCCATGCCCATAATTACATCAAAATCAATCATCTCTAACTCTATCAAGTCTACAGAGGTCTGGCGGTCAACAATTTCTATCGTACAACTTTGATAAACTCTCCTAACGATAATGGATACACCAACAGGTGTAGATACATAAAATGGTTGCTGGAGAAACTCTGATATACCAAACTTTCACACCACTAGCGGAGTAACATAAGACAAGGTGGAGCCTAGATCTATCAAAGCATAAACCAAGTGGGAGCAAACATTCACTGTACCTATCACAACATCTGACGATGACTCAGAATCCTATCATCCTGCTAATGCATATCTACGATCCGTACCATTGCAAAAACTAGATTCTCCTAACATACCTCTACCTCTACCTGTTGGGGCCAAGGGACTGCGTCCTGTAGAAGGTACTAGAGCATGTGACCTTGCTGAGGACCAAATCTGTTGGTCCCGATCACTCTAATCCCTAGTTGGGCAATCCCTTATCATGTGACCCTCCTGCTTGCAAGAATATCATGTAGTGGAGCCATACCTGCATCTTCAAAAATGTCGCCTACTGCAAATACCATAACGCAGTAAGGTTGGCCTTGTCTGATTTAGGCCTCTCTGCTGTTGTGAGCCTGATGCTCGTGAACTCTCACCGAGACCTAATTGTCCATGACGATTTGATCTACTGCCCTACTGTTGCTGGGGTGAGGGCCTAGGTGGCCTACCTGATAAGAGAGGTCTAGGCCTACCTTGGGACTCTGCCTGTAAATCAGTGGGTCTAGTCTTCCAACGCTGTTCCTGATCTACCCTTTCGGCCCCATACTATCGCTGCCTGATTTCTTCTATATTCTAATCAAAGGCCTAAATTCGCGATATATCCATGTTTCTCGCAACTTGGCTGTAATACAGGACTCCACATACTCCAGAGCAAGCCGTACTATAAATTGATGTACCCTGGTTGGCATAGTATCAATAAATGTTGGCGCATATCTATCCAAGGAGTCAAACCTCAATGTGTACTCATAGACACTCATCCTGCCCTACTCCAAGTGTAAGAACTACTTTATTCCGGCCTGTTGAATCTCTGTCGTACCCCATTTTTCTCGCAAAAAGCGGGTCAGGACATATGACAACTTTTGAAGGATTATTAATACGAAGAGTCGTCACCTAACAAATTAAGGTGCGTTAGGGCACCATTCTATACTAAAAATATGTTTAAACTAGCCTAGGTTGCTAGCGTCTGGTAAGGGTTCAAGTTACCTCAAAAGAAAGATGTTAAGAACCTTTCAAGGTCCACAAATATGGATCCCTTCCGTATTCATTAATTATGTGCGGTTAACTAATGGCCAATAAATGGATTGATTTTAGCATAATTTATTTAAATTTAAACTAAATTAAAAAAATGTAAAGATTATGAAAATAAAAAAGAGCATTTTTATACAAGCGAGAAGAAAGAAGTTTGATAGTATAAATATTTAAAGATTCTATTATTTTTAAAAAACATATTACAATGTACAATTAATTACTAAAATAAAACAATAAAAAAATCTATACAATAAAAATCAAGGAAGTGTAGAGATAAATAAGGAAAGTAAGAATCAAAGATTATTGAATAAAAATATTAAATATTACAAATTCGTTAGTTCATACAATAAAGGCATTGGTGAAATAACTACAAGAAAACGTAACAAATAAATAAATAAAATTTGAAAAACTTGAACCGAACCTCAAAGAGGCGCCTACGTATCCCTGAAAGAAATCAGGTCAGACGTAGTTCTGCGATAAAAGGGGGGTATTTGAACCTAATAGGATCACCCGTGCAACTTATTACTTTGCAACCACTAAAATTGCTCGTATTATTCAGCGGACACAGATTATCATGTCACACTACCCACCTAATTAGTTAATTATTAATCCTAAAGTGTTCTAGACAAGACAAGAAAAACTAATGCCCTAGCATTTGCCTACCTGTCCAAACTTAATGTCCAAGAGGCGTTGGACTACTATTTTGAATTTTTGGGGTCTAGAATTCCTAGGGTTTTTAAAGGGTGATTAACTCCAAGCAGAGTAATAATAATTAAAGCAATTAGCATTTGTGGGTGTCATGCCCCGAGTCTACACGCTGGACGGGACACGACACTTGGAGTCACAAGTAACCCCAAGTCAACCTATGGTCTATCATAACACTGGCATTTTGAGTAAAACATGGAAGAATCTTTAAAATAATAATATAAAACATTTATGAGAACAAAGTTGAATCATAAAGTTTTTAAAAAAACAACTGAAATAGAGCTGAAGGTCCGAAACTATGTTTGTGTCTGAAAGCCAGCTACAACTGATGAGTTGTTGGGATAAGCCCCCAACTAACTTCAAGTCTAAACAAAATAAATATAACTGAAAGAAATAATCATCTTCCTCGAAAGATGAGGACTCACCAAAGATGCAGCCGGAAAAGTCTGAGCGAGGTCGGCTAACAGTGTTGTGACTGAGAACCTACAACTGTATCATGAAACGATACAACATAAAAGGTATGCGTCAGTACTTTGAATGTACTGAGTAACTAAGAGAAACCATACACAGAGAATAAAATAACTGAACTGAAAATACATGCAATGACCAACTAAAAATGCTGAGACTGAATAACTGTAATAAACTGAGATGGTCCAAATGACCCTGTTGGATGGTCAAAGACATTCCCTAAATCTGAGATACAAATCTGGAATACTGCACTAAACTGACTAATATGAGACTGAACTGAGCTGACTAGTGGGAGAGTCTATAACCGACATATAACCATGTGAGCTAGACGTGGAGTCTGATGTATACACCCCATAGGTAGGACCCAATATACCTTGACAGAGTATAAAGGCATGAACTGAGTGATCACAGGTCTGGGCCATGAGGCAAATAAAAATATAACCTATGATGGCAACGTAGTTCTGGGAACCCGGGTGCGTAGGAACCCCGATCCACTCGGTGCTAAGTCCTACTTCCACTGGATAGTCCTAGACTGACTACTAAGCTGATAGATCGAAACTAGGGCCCAAGACTAAGTCAAGAAAACCTATTTGGAAGCACCCTAAGAGTCTTATTGGACCGGATTCTATAACTGGATTCTAAGACTGGTCAGAGTTGCTTATTTGGAAGCGTCGTAACCGTCTAAAGAACAAAATGTAATCTGAAACTGGGGTTCTAAAGCTGGTCAGAGCTGCTTATCAGAAAGTGTCATGACCGCCTAAAGGACCACTAAAATATGATACTGAGTCTAATACTGATAACTGGGAGGTATCACGGACACCACAAGGATTAACTATAGTCAAACCGATTAGCTGACATTTCTGTATTATACCGAAAATGCAAAAGTTAGACTGAGACTGGACTAACAAACATCTTACTAGATTCTCAACATTTTCTAGTAATCTGGGAAACCCAACTGATAAAATCAAGACACAAGGAATAGCTAGTCCAATAGGCAAAATTCTAGTTTACTGAGTTCAAGCTAGGGCTAGGATCATTCTTACAAAAACGAATATTAACCTGATAACTAGGTAGTGAAAATATGACAACAATCCACATAGACTATATTCCACATGCTATAAATAAAGTCTGACATATAATTTATTCATATTCAAAAGTTTCAAGGCTAGAACTGATAGAGAAAATAGAGGAGATTTTTTGGGACACAAGAGAAGAAATATTCCCTTGTTGAATTCCCACATACCTGGTGATGGAAATCCCTGAGGGAATCCCTTGAAAAATATGAGGAGGATCGATTTCCCTAAGTTCTGCTCTAAGCCTTTCTGAGAGAAATTTTACGTTCTAACTGTTGAGGGGATGTGAGAAATGAAATAAACCGTCGGTTACCCCCTCTAAAACCCCTGATTAAAACCTAAAATGATGTAGTTTAGAGTTTACAAAATTATGTAAAACTCCTTAGGAAATTCATAGAAAAAAGGACCCTGCCAGTCCCCACAAGGCACTCCACGAGTCGTGAGGTCGGGGACGACTCGTGGTGACCAGTCGTGATGTGCACTGGAAAATTTCTATGGATTCCCCAACCTAGAAACGAGTGACTTCACGAGTCATCAAGAGCCTTAACGATTCGTGAAGTCTCCCATTGCCATTGAACTAGAATTCCTCTTCAGGGGGTCACCAGGGGCTACTTAACGACTCGTCGTGGTCACCTCCCATAGTCATCACTACTGAAAAGCCACCTGGGGATCATCACGGGCAATACCACGACTCCTGATCACACCCCTGGTCACTCAATTTCCCAATTTTTCAACCAAGTCCGGACCCTTCCCCACGAGTCACTCCACGACTTGTGGCCTACCCCACGGGTCACAGGACGACTCATTCTGTGACCTGGTGTAGAAAATTTTACTTTTTCTGTTTCAACTCCCGGGTCTGATCCTAGGGTTTCTGGGGCATTACAATATCTCCCCCTTGGGAAAATTCATCCTCCGAATGTAGGAAAATACACAGAAAAGCATAGAATTGCAATCCTTATACTCAAATATTGATCGTAAAAGCTGAAAACTAACGGAATGACTACCTCCGAACTAAACTACACGACTGAACTGAATTCGTGAATCATACACACATTTATTAACATAAAGAAAACTGGGACACATGGATTGAACATGTAACTGAATAGAGTTTTTAGGGAGAAAATTGATACCTTAAACTAAAACTGAGCTGGAAGGGAATAAATATGGGTATCTAGCCATCATATCTTCTTCGGCTTCCCACATAGCTCCTTCTACATGATGATTTCTCCACAAGACTTTGACTAAAGCTACTTCCTTTTTCCTTAGCTTACGAACCTGACGTTCAAGGATCTAAGCTAGGACCTCTTCGTAAGAGAGACTATCTTTCACTCCCACACTATGCAATGGCACAACTGAAGTTGGATCACTGATGCACTTCTTCAATAGTGACACATGGAATACTAGGTGCAGAGATGATAACTCTGATGGTAATTCAAGCTCATAGGCTACCTTGCCAATTTGCCTTAGAATTTTGTAAGGTCCCACATATCTTGGACTGAGCTTTCCTTTATTTCCAAATATCATTACCTATTTCATGGGTGAAATTTTCAAATAAACCCAGTCATTCACTGCAAACTCTAATTCTCTTCTCATCACATCAGCATAAGATTTTTGACGGCTCTGAGCTATTTTCAACCTTTCTTGGATGAGTTGTGCCTTCTGCAAAGCTTCATGGACTGAATCTTTCCTGATTAGAGTAGCTTCACCAACCTCAAACCACCTGATAGGAGATCTACACCTCCTACCATACAATGCCTCAAACGAGGCCATCTGGATACTGGAGTGGTAGCTATTATTGTATGCAAACTCGATGAGAGGCAAGTGATCATCCCTACTTTCCTTGAAATCGATCACGCACACCCTCAACATATCTTTTAGGTATGAATAGTCCACTCAGCTTGTCCATCTGTCTGCGGGTGAAAAGCTGTGCTGATCTTGACCTAGGTACCAAGTACCTTCTAAAGGACTTCCAAAAGTGAGAGGTGAACTGGGTACCTCTGTTTGAGATAATGGTCAAGGGAACCCCATGAAGTTTGACCAACTCCTGGATATAAATCCTAGCATAGTCCTCAGCTGAGTCTGTAGTTTTAACTGGGAGGAAATGTGTTGACTTGGTCATCTAGTCTACTATCACCCAAATTGAGTCATGCTGCCGATGAGTCCGAGGTAGACCTATAATAAAATCCTTATTTACTTCTTCCCACTTCCATGTAGGTATGCTGATATCCTGATTCATACCTCCCAGTATCTGGTGTTCTACTTTGACCTGCTGGCAGTTCGGGCACTTAGCTACAAATTCTGCGATGTCTCTTTTCATACCGTTCCACCAGTAAATATCCCACAAATCACGGTACATCTTAGTAGCACCTGGGTGGTGGAATATATCAAACTGTGTGCTTCAGCCAATATCTTCTGTCTCAAATCACCCACATCCGATGCGCACAATATACTCTGGTAATGGAGTACACCATCTCCCCCTTGGGAGAAAGCCTCCACTTCTTTTCTGCAAACCGCCTCCTTCAGTTTAAGTAGTATGGGATCTTCATCCTGCTTTGACTTAACGTCAACTAGCAACGAGGAATCTGATCCACTCTGCACCATTACTCCGCCCTAAACTATATCGACCAACTGTACTCCCAACCGAGCTAATCTGTGGATATGTTTTGCCAGTTCCCTTTCCCCTCTTCAACATGAGCCACGCTCCCAATAGACACTCTACTTAGGGCATTAGCCACTATACTGGATTTCCTCGGGTGATACAACACGCTTATGTCATAGTCCTTTAGTAGCTCCAACCACCTTCTCTGATGAAGATTTAGGTCTTTCTGACTGAACACATATTGAAGGCTCTTGTGATCGGGGAATACATCCACCTAAGCCCCGTACAGGTAGTGTCTCCATATTTTCAACGCAAACACTACCACTGCCAACTCCAAGTCATGAGTTGGATAATTCTTTACATGAACCTTGAGATGTCTGGAGGCTTACACTATCACCTTGCCCCACTACATCAGAATGCAATCGAGTCCAACTCTAGAAGCGTCACAATACACTACAAACCCATCTGATCCTTCCGGCAAGGTTAACAATGGAGTGATAGTGAGTCGAGTTTGTAACTCCTGGAAACTCTTCTCACACGCATCTAACCACTGAAATTTCACCTTCTTCTGAGTCAGCCTAGTCAGAGGGGATGCTATAGAGGAAAAACCTTCCACAAAACGTCGGTAGTTACCGGCTAGACCCAAGAAACATCTAATTTCAATTGGGGAGGTAGGTTTGGGCTAGTCTTTCACCGCTGCTATCTTTTGAGGATCTACCTGAATACCCTCACCCAAGACCACGTGACCAAGGAAAGTCACGAACCTCAACCAGAATTCGCATTTGCTGAACTTGGCGAACAACTGGCAGTCTTTGAGTGTCTAAAGCACTATTCTCAAGTGATTAGCATGCTTTTCCTCATTTCTAGAGTATACCAGAATATCATCGATAAATACAATGACGAACATATCTAGATACTGCTTGAAGACTCTGTTCATCAAGTCCATAAAAGTTGCGGGGGCATTAGTCAGTCCGAAGGACATAGCCACAAATTCGTAGTGACCATACCGAGTTTTGAAAGCTATTTTCCGTATGTCACATTCTTTGTCTCTCAGTTGATGATACCCCAACCTAAGATCTATCTTGGAGAAATAACTATCTCCGTGAAGCTAATCGAACAAGTCGTCAATCTTGGGTAGGGGATACCTGTTCTTGACTGTGACTTTATTTATGTGACGGTAATTGATGCACATTCTGAGGGTACCATCTTTCTTTCGCATGATTAGTACTAGAGCAACCCAGGGAGAGATGATGGGTATGATAAAACCTTTATCAACAAGGTCTTTTAGCTGCTCCTTCAACTCCTTAAGCTCAGTTGGAGCCATTCTATAAGGAGGGATGAAGATGGGCTGAGTATTTGGGAGAAGGTCTATACCGAAGTCTATTTCCCGCTCAGGAGGGACTCCGGGAAGATCTTCGAAAAACATATCAGGGAACTCACTGACAACTGAAACTAACTGAATAGTCAGGGTCTCGGAGTTGGAATCTTTGACCCGAACTAGATGATAAATACACCCTTTGGAAATAAGATTTCTAGCCTTAAGGTAGGAAATAAACCGACCCTTAGGCACTGAACTACTGCCCGTCCACTCTAAAGCTAGATCGTTAGGGAATTGAAACCTAAGGACCCTAGTTCTGTAGTCGACTGAGGCATAACTCGAGTGTAACCAATCCATGCCAAGAATGAGGTCAAAGTAAACCATGTCTAACTCGACTAGATCAGCTGGGATGACCTTATTCAGGATTGAGACTGGGCAGTTACTATACAGTCGGCTGGCTCTAACTGACTCGCCAACTAGGGTGGAGATTGAGAATGGTTCGGAGAGAAATTCTGGATTGATATCGAACTGAACAGCTACATAGGGAGTCACGAATAAAAGTGTGGCTCTTGGATCTAGTAGGGCATACACGTCTAGATGGAAAAGGTGTAACATACCCGTGACCATATCAAGTGAGCTCTCCTAATCCTGACGAGAGGACAAAGCATAAAAATGATTTTGGCACTGGCCGCCATCCGTACCTGAAGTGTTGGCCTGCTGGAGCTACTGAAGTAGTGTATTGTGATCTCCCCCGTACAACCGACGAGCATTCTTTAAGTCGATGACCAAGATGTCCACAACCAAAACAACCCTCTCGACCCTGAAGACATTCTCCTGGATGGTTCTTGCAACACTTAGGGAAAACTGGGTAGCTATAGCGATTGATGGCGCTATGACTCTAGGATTGTGAGCCAGATGCTCCACCCCTCCGATCCTTGTAGGACTGGAAAGTAGGGGCACTGGCTAAAGTGGGTGCTGGAGCCCTCTGTTGCTGCTGCTGCTGTGGGCGGCTACTACCGCCAGATCTCTAATGGCCATAAACTGACTGGCCAGTTCTTTCCCGTTTGTTCTCCTGCTCCAAGTCTTTTAATTTTTTGCCTCAATTTGTTGAGCATGGACTATGAGGCTAAAGAGATCGATGTCCTTAATAAGCATTGCAGTCCTGCACTCCTTGAGGACCAAGTTCAACACTCCATTAACAAATTTCCGCATACGAGCCCTTGGCTCGGCTACCATCTCTGGAGCATATTTAGACAACCTGGTGAACTCCAGTGCATACTCTTCCACCGTCCGATTTCATTGTTTCAGATTCATGAATTCCACCACTTTTGCCTCCCTAATCTCCTGAGGGAAGAATCTGTCTAGGAAGGTTGTAGTGAACTCCTCCCATTCCACCAATCCTGCTCCCGCTGGTCTCCCCTCCTTCCACTATTCGTACAGATCTGGACTACCCCTTTCAGTTGGTAGGCAGCCAAGTCGGCACACTCCGAGGAACTAATACCCATAATCTGGGTGATCTTTCTAATCTCATCCACGAACTCCTCTGGGTCCTCTCCCACCTCAGATTTGTGGAAAATTGGAGGGTTTATTCGAGTGAAGTCCCAAAATCGGGCAACTGCTGCAGACCCATTATTGTTGATTGAAACCACCTTCTGGTTCACCTGATTGGTAACTGTCTGTGCAAGTAGCTGGATAGTCGCCCTGAACTCTGCGGTGGACACTAAGTTGTCCTGAGGGGCTGCTGGAGCTGGTGGGGCAGGCCGGTGAGCGTTACCGGCCCTTCTTCCGTTACCACATCGTGGAGGCATGATTTTCACTGAAAAAACAGAGAATGAGTTAGGAGAGCATTTCTAGAATTGAATTTCAATGCACGATAAAGAGTATGAACAAAAGGAAGTTTTTCCTAATAACATCTCGTAGCCTCCCCGTCATAAGTGTGACGCACTTCACACCGATTAGAAGGACTCTACTCGACACGTCTTTCAGACATTCTAGGATACTTTAAACCTAGTGCTCTGATACCAAGCTTGTCATGCCCCAAGTTTATACCCTAGATGGGACTCGGTACTTGGAGTCACAAGTAATCCCAAGTCAGCCCATGGTCTATCATAATACTGGCATGAGTAAAATATAGTGGAAGCTTTAAAATAATAATATAAAACATTTATGAGAACAAAGCTGAATCATAAAGTTTAAAAGAAAACAACTGAAACAAAGTTGAAGGTCAAAAACTAGGTTTGTGTTTGAAATCCAACTACAACTGATGAGTTGTTGGGACAAGCCCACAACTAACTTCAAGTCTAAAAAAAAGAAATATAACTGAAATAAATAATCATCATCCTCTAAAGATGAGGACTCACCAATGATGCAGCCGGAAAAGTCTGAGCGAGGTCGGCTAACGGTGCTATGACTGAGAATCTACAACTGTATCATGAAACGGTACAACATAAAAGGTATGCGTCAGTACTTTGAATGTACTGAGTAAGTGAGAGAAACCATACATAAGGAATAAAATAACTAAACTGAAAAGACATGCAATGACCAACTGAAAATGTTGAGACTGAATAATTGTAATAAACTGAGATGGTCCAAATAACCCTGTCTAATGGTCAAAGACATGCCCTAAATCTGAGATACTAATCTGGAATACTGTACTAAACTGACTAATCTGAGACTAAACTGAGCTGACTAGTGGGAGAGTCTATAACCGACATATAACCATGTGAGCTAGACGTGGAGTCCGATGTATACACCCCATCGGTAGGACCCAATATACCTTGTCAGGGTATAAAGGCATGAACTGAGTGATCATAGGTCTGGGCCATAGGCCAATAAAAATATAACCTACGGTGGTAATGTAGTTCTGAGAAACTGGGTGCGCTAGAATCCCGGTTCTCTCGGTGCTAAGTTCTACTTCCACTGGATAGTCCTAGACTGTACTAAGTTGATAGCTCAAAACTGGGGCCCAAGACTAAGTCAGAATACCTATATGGAAGCACCCTGAGGGTTTTATCGGACCGGATTCTATAATTGGCTTTTAAGACTAGTCAGAGCTTCTTATTTGGAAGCGTCTTAACCGTCTAAAGAACAAACTATAATCTGAAGCTAGGGTCCTAAAGCTGGTTAGAGCTTCTTATCATAAAGTATCATAACCGCCTAAAGGACCACTAAAATATGATACTGGGTCTAATACTGATAACTGGGAGGTATCACGGACACCTCAAGGATTAACTATAGTCAAACTGATCAGCTGACATTTCTGTATTATACCGAAAATGTTAAAAATTGACTTAGACTGGACTAACAAACATTTGATTGGATTATCAACATTTTATAGTAATCTGGGAAACCCAAATCATAAAATCAAGCCACAAGGAATAACTAGTCCAACAGGAAAAATTCTAGTTTACTGAGTTCAATGCTAGGGCTAAGAACATTCTTACAAAAATGAATATTACCCTGATAACTAGACTATATTCCATATGCTATAAATGAAATCTGGCATATAATTTATTTACATTCAATAGTTTCATGGTTAGAACTGAGAGAGAAGATAGAGGATATCTTTGGGAAACAAGGAAAGAACTATTCCCTTATTGTATTCTCACATACCTAGTAATGGAAATCCCTGAGAGAATCCCTTGAACAATCTGAGGAGAATCGATTGCCCTAATTTCTGCTTTGATCCCTTATAAGAGAAATTTTACGTTTTAACTGTTGAGAGGATGTAAGAAATGAAATAAACCGTTGTTACCCCCTCTAAGACCCCTGATTAAAACCCAAAATGACGTAGTTTAGAGTCTAAGAGTTAAGAAAATTACGTAAAACTCCCTAGAAAATTTGCAGGAAAAAGGACCCTGCCAGTCCCCATAAGGCACTCCACGAGTCATGAGGTCGGGGATGAATTGTGGTGACTAGTCATGATGTGCACTGGAAAATTCCCCTACCTGGCAATGAGTGACTTCACGAGTCTTCGGGAGACTTAACGACTCATGAAGTCTCCGATTGCTACTGAACTAGAATTCCTCTTCAGGGGGAGACCACGGGCTACTTAACGACTCGTTACTGGTGACCACGACTCGTGGTCACCACCCGTAATCATCACTGCCAAAAAACCACCTAGGGGTCACAAGGACAACACCAAGACTCGTGGTGTCCTAAACGAGTTGTGGTGAGGACCCGTTAAGTGCACCCGAATTTCTCCAACCTTCAGCCAACCCTTGACCACGGTTCACATAACGACTCGTGATCACTCAATTTCTCAATTTTTCAATCAAGTTCGGACCCTTCCCCATGAGTCACTCCACGACTCATGGCCTACCCCAGGGGTCAAAGGATGACTTGTTCTGTGACCTGGTGCAGAAAATTATATTTTCTCTATTTCAACTTTCGGGTCTGATCTTAGGTTTACGGGGCATTACAGTGGGTTTCAAATAAACCTCTACTAGAATAAATTTTAAAGAAACATGAATGTGGGTAGATCCTATGGGCATGATTCTAATGCAAAAAAGAAAATCAAATTGAAATAAGCATAAGATAATGGAACAGTGAGGCAGTACATATGATTTAAGTAAATCAACATTTGGGCATATGTAAGCAGATCCATAATATGCCAGATGTAAGATTCTATAAGCAGATTCCATAACATCAAGACTATAAATGAATTTTGTGCATGACTTCTATGATTTAAGGATGGAGAACAGATGTTCCAATAAACAAGATTCCTATATGACGAACGATGCTATTTAGAAAATCAGATCAAGATGGCATTATCATGATATGATAAGCGTAACTTAAATTCAGATGATATGCAGCTAGAATATAAACGGCTTTAGATAAACTTATAAATTGATTCATGTGACTTCTAATATGCAGTAATATATATATATATATANATATATATATATTGTAGAGCCTAAAAAAAGAGATCTTAAACATGTCCCGACTTAAATCTTAAAAGAGCATTACAATTATTCATATCAGCTTATTTTATCAACCAAATTGATTAAATTTTACAGGTAGGCAGAATATGGTCAAATGTTTATGAACGTATGGGGAATGTCATAGGCACGACATCTACAGAATTTCCGGTGACAGATAAAAAATTCATATTAAAACAAGTAAATTGGGCATGGTTTCTGGTTAGAAAAGTAAACATGATTTTAGTTTTTTCAAAATTGTGCGAATCACTTTGAAAAGTTGAGTTCTATAGACAAGTTATCTAACAGTTCTTTTATTTTGACAATCATGTGTAAACTTCAAGGCAAACAAATCTATAGATGTAAGTAAATACTCATATGCAGATTTTAACATATTTGCACACATGTGTTTAAACAAAATCTTATAGCTAATATTTTATAAAGAACTTATGGCAGTATATCTAAACGTTGCCTATATTATTGCGTTAATTTCTATGAGCATAATTTCTATAGAATGATGTATATGTTATTCCTAAAGGTATGATTTCTAGGTGAGATTAGCAATTAAAAACAGTAAGGAAAAAACATACAATCTCCCGCACCAAACCCCTTTTCACTATTTATCAGTGTTTAATTACAATATTCCAAATTGATGAAATAAATAAATACAACATAATACATGAAAATAATAGTAAATTAACTAAGTTTATAGCCCCCATTTTCCCAGCGAATCTTTGTTCCGATTTAAAAGAACTTGTTAAATAAGTAATACAACAAAAATACACGTACAAACATATATTTCGGAATCCATAAGTCACAACTTATTTAGTTAAATCTTTTACAATACAAGTTACAAAATTCAGGCAAATATTATGAGACATAAGAATACACAAAAATCTAAAGAATACACATTTATTATAACATGATGCAAGAAAACAAGTTCACATAGTGTAATATCGAAATTAGAACAGAGAAGTGAACTGACTGGTCAAATAGTAACGAAAATAATATCGTATTTCCAGCAAATAAAGCAGAGCAAGTACCAGTGATTTTAAAAGAGACTTCTTCAACAAAGGAGACCCGAACCACAACACATCAAGATCACAACAATCTCGTGGATTCCGAACAATGCTTGTGTTGAGGCGAGGTAAAAGAGTTATATAATTAATAGAGCAAGAACAGAGCATAGTAATTTTTGGGTATTTTTTATAATGTTCGAGTGGATTCTAAAAGAGAGGAGCAGGTTGCTTTTATAGCAGAAGTAGGAAAGATTTAAAGGAAAAGAGAATATTAAAAAATCAATTTCAAATAGTTACTTACNATTAAAAAATCAATTTCAAATAGTTACTTACCATATGCAAATAAATTAATTAATTTAATAAAAATAAATCAGGGAAAGAAAAAATCTCTTTACCATAATTGCAAATATTGAAAAAGAGGAAAGAATTAGTCAATCTTAAATTAGGACAAATCAAGCTTTCATTTAATATTTTAAAAATAATAAGTTACCATAGTTTTATATAACAACTATATTGACCAGACAAGAAAGGCAAAATATAAAATAATGCACAGTAATCAAATAGTCAATCAATTCCAAAAATAATAAAGTTAAATTAATTAGAGAAGGCAAACAAATCAAACAAAGAGAATTTACCATATATAGTGAATACTAAATTACTTAAAATTCTGCAAATAAAAATCTTACTACCATATTTAATATTTTTACATAGGAAATAGCATAATAATGGTAGGAAAAGCAGAAAAAAAATGTAATTCCTATAAAACATAATCTGTCAAAGGCAATCAAAAAATAAATTACCAAAATTTTAACAAGCCTAGATACTTTACAATCGTCATACAAATATGATTCTAAGAGATGAAAACAAATCACGATTTGCAATAGTTTGGGCAAGAGAGAACAGCAAAACACTGCTGCAGATATATGTGTGTGTGTGTGTGTGTATGTATATATGCATACCAAAAATATCCAAACAAACAGCAAATGACTTTCATATAAGTCAACAGGAACAATGATATACATATATACTCAAACATAACTATACAGTAATTTTCACAAGAATATTAGGCTAGATTAGAGTGTGACAGAAACAACATCTTATAAACATTTAATGAGTTTTAGGATGTTTTAGAGGCACACAAATAATTTAAGCATATTTAGACTAACACATCATGGCCGCATATAATTAACTTTTTAGATATAGCTAAAGACAAGTAATAACAAAGGAGAAAGGCTCGAGAAATCAATGAACCAAATGTGGACAGATCTGCGAGGATCTGTCCAAGAAATGAAATAGATCAAATCGACTGTTTGTGGTGGCGGGAGAATATGTTTTGTTGTGTGCTCGCCGAAGTGAGTAAAGGGAGAGTGTAGAGAGGATAGGGGAAGGGCAGCATATCTGGGTGTTTTGAAGGTCTGGTGGTGTGAGGGTGAGGCGGATCTGGAGAAGGTGTGAACGGTGTTCGTTGTTTTTCGGCAAAAAGAGAGAAGAGAGAGTAGAGAGAAGTTCTGACAGTGTTGGTCGAAAATAATGGTGGAAGGCGAAGGGGAAGATGAGGGAGAAGAGAGAGTCCATTGGCGGCAGTGTAATGGTGGTTGTTTAGGGTGCTGGGCGGTCGTCTAGTGGATTTGTTGAGAGAGGAGGAAGATGGAGAGTGAAGTTCCGTCGGTGAAGTTCGTCTGATGGAGGTCTGGAGTTTGTGTGGCGCGGTCTCTCTCGGTGGTGTTTCGGCGAGAGAGGTGTATACGGATGAGGGTGTGCGGCCCTGGTTTGTTGTTTTTCAGTGGTCTGCCGGAGAAGAAAATGAAAAGGAGAGGAGTGGGGGTTGGTGTGGCGTGTTCAGGTAGAGAGAAAGAGTTGCGACACCTTTAGGATAGTGAGAGTGAAAGAGGGG
>JACEIK010004601.1:99015-111926 GCA_018107945.1 Datura stramonium | reverse complement strand
CCGCATATAGTAATATGCAATATACTACATACGATAATATTTGAAAATTAATAAATTGAAACTAAATGTAATGAACACTTTAAAAATTATAATTTGGAACAATTGTGAAAAATTTAAGAGTTATGATAATTAATTATCTAAATAATTACGTAAAAAGATAATTTTTAAAATATTCCTATATGAGCAGCGTATACGGGGCGTAGGGAGGTCAAAATTGAGCATCAGCAACTGCCCTGTTTGCTCGGGAATGAAGGATGAATTGGTAAGCAAAGAACATTGACCTAGTAGCCAATTTTTTTGACCGAGGAACGATCTCGGTGGGCTGGACGAAAAGAAAATAAAAGTTGTGAAAATATTATGGTCGAGACTTCAGTATCAAGTCGCCTACATATCTCGAGTTTATGAGAATTAGTCTGCGTGTAGTTCTAGATTTAGGGATGAACGAAATCCCTAAAAGAAATTGATAACACAAGACTTGAATAAGGATGGAGGTAGCATGAATTGACAAGATTTAGAATGGATAGAAAAGGTGAAAAAAGGAATATGGCTCGAATTAAATGCGATAAAGATAGAGATAAGTCAGAAAAATAAAGCGTGATGTGTTACCATTCGTAACTCGTTCAACTTCAGTATTCACGTAAACAACATATTAAAGTGTGTACGTCAAACTATCCACAAAATAAATGACATTAAATTTAAACATGATGCGAGTTCCCTTTTGACAATGTGATTTTGCTTCGAGATAATGAAGATGACATCTCTAAGTCATGGTGTCTTGGGCCATGATACGCAAAATAAATTCCTTTAGGCCATGAAATGATGTCGGCGGGCCATAAAAAATGACGCCTTTAGACTATGATGCCTTAGGAGCATGATAATCAAAAATTAAATTCTTAGGCCATGGAATGATGTCTGCAGGACATGAAAGATTATGCCTTTAGACTATGAAGCCTTAGGAACATGATAGACAGGAGGTAAATCCTTAGGCCATGACATAATGTCTGCAGACCCTGAAACAATGCCTTTAGACCATGACGTCTGCGGATGAGTAGAATAATGATAATATAAAGAAAGTAAATTATTTGGGTAGCATAAGTAGCTCGATTAGCAACTTTGTAGTTTATTCGGGCCCAATGTAGATAAATCAATGGGCTCAAAATGCAAATACCAGCTCAAAATGCATATAACGGGCTCAAAATGTATAAATAGGCTCAAAATGCAATAACGGGTTCAAAATGCATATATGGGCTCAAATGCATATACGGGCTCGAAATGTAAATACGGTCTCAAAGTGCAAATATGGGCTCAAATGTATATCATAGGCTCAAAATGTATAAAGCAGGTTCAAAATGCAAATACGGGCTCAAAAATGCAAATACCGACTCAATCATGCAAATACGTGCTCAAATGTATATCACAGGCTCAAATGTATATCGCGGGCTAAAAATGCATATAAAAGGCTCAAAATGCCATAACGGGCTTAAAATGCAATAACAGTCTTAATATGTAATATTGGGCTCAAAATGCAACAACGGGCTCATAATGCAAATACAAGCTCAAATGTATATCATGGGATCAAAATGCATATACGGGCTCGAAATGAAAATATGGGCTCAATCATGTAAATACGGACTCAAATGTATATCACGGGCTCGAAATGTATATTGTGGGCTCAAAATGCAAATATGGGCTCAATCATGCAAATACGGACTCAAATGTATATTATGGACTCAAATGTATATCGCGGTCTCAAAATGTATATCACGGGCTCAAAATGCATACAAAGGGTTCAAAATGCATATACAGGCTCGAAATGAAATAGCGAGCTCAAAACATAAACAATAGGGCTCAGAAATAAACCAATTGGCTTAAATAACAACTAAAGGGCTTAAAAAGTAAACCATGGGGCTCAGGAACTAATTCACGGGCCCAAAATGAAATTGTAGGTCTCAAAAGTTATGAGCGCAACATGTAAATTGTAGGTCTCTTAACGAAAGAAAGATATAAATAGGGGTACAAAGCATAAGTAGCGGGCTTGCGGTGCAAGAAAAGGTAGAGTGACTAATCTCTGTGACGCTTTGCGAACAAGATGTCTTCCATTACTGCCTTTTGCACTTTGCTATTTCTGTACTTAAAGAAAAAATATTAGTTTGTAAAAGGGGAGGTTGATCTGTGCATCTGTCGTGCAGTTTCTTCATTTATACTAGATACTTGTTGTTGAATTCCATCCAGGTATACGCTTGGGCACAATGTTTAAATAAAAGGCATACTTTGAAAATAATTTAGTAAAAGTAAAGGTTAAACTATGTAGGGAAAAGATTAGTTAAATCATGGGCCATTATATACTCTAAAATCATACGACGTCCTTTTGGAGAATCAATCCCTTGTCTTGACTTAATCCTGATGAAATTTTGAGATTCTTCTCAAAATTTCTGCCCCAGTGTAGAACAGATGTAGACTCTCTTGCAGATGACATGTTGTGAATTTTTGAGGTCTCCTCAAAAATTTTGTCCTAGTTTGTAGCTTGTTGACCGTATCACCATAGAGAAACCTGATAGAATTTTTGAGACCTTCTCAAAAGATTCCGCCCCAGTTCCATACTCAAAAAAAAGGAAAAAAGGAGTTTTATTAAGATACAAATCGAGTCCCACAAGGACACCTACGTAGCATTCTTAAATGAGAATAAGGTCCAACATAGTTCAGATTACATAACAAGGCATAAAATACTCCAACTCTAAATGTAATATCTCTTAACAACATCTGAATTGATAGGCTTGAGCCAAATTTCACCATCCATCTTTGCTAAGATAAGTGCTCCTCCTGTCAACACTCTATGGACTATGTAAGGACCCTGCCAGTTATGCGAGAACTTGCCTTTAGCTTCATCTTAGTGTGAAAAAATCTGCTTCAAAACCAACAGCCCAGATGTGAAGAGTCTTGGTCGAACTTTCTTGTTGAAGGCTTTAGTCATCCTATTCTAATAAAGTTGACCATGACAGACTGCATTTATCCTCCTTCCATCAATAAGTGCTAACTGCTCAAATCTACTTCGTACCCTTTTTGCATCGTTCAGTTCTACTTCTTGAATAATCCTTAAGGAAGGAATTTCTACCTCAGTCGGTATCACCGCTTCATTACCATACATCAACATATAAGGAGTATCCCCACTAGAAGTTCGAAGAGTGGTGAGATATCCCAACAAAGAAAAATGCAACTTCTCATGCCAATGTCTATAATTGTCGATCATCTTACACAATATCCTCTTGATGTTCTTATTCGTGGCCTCCACGGATCCCTTCATCTGTGGCCTATATGCAGTAGAATTGTGATGCTTGATTTTGAAGCTTTCACATGTCACTCTCATTAGGTCACTATTCAAATTGGCACCATTATCGGTAATGATAGACTCAGGCACCAAAATCGGCAAATAATATGGTCTCAAACAAAATCCGCCACCACCTTCTTTGTGAAAGACTTGTGAGAAGTAGCTTCAACCCATTTAGTGAAATAGTCAATTGCAACCAAGATGAATTTGTGCCCATTAGATGCTGCGGGGTTCAATGGGACCAATGACATCCATTCCCCAAGTGGCCAACGACCAAGGTGAGCTCGTGGCATGAAACTCGTTGGGAGGAGCTCGAATCACGTCTGCATGGGTCTGACACTGATGACACTTTGCACATATTTAATACAATCCGTCTCCATGGTCAACCAGAAATAGCCGGCTCTCAAAATCTTCTTCACCAAAATGAAATCATTCATGTGATGCCCACAAGTTCCAGCATGGATCTCCTCAATCAAATATTTTGCCTCATTGGCATCCACACATCTCAGCAATCCTAAATCAGGGGTCCTCCTATGAAGGATTTCTTTGTTTAGGAAAAATTGATTGGCCAACCTCCGAACCGTGCATTTTTTGAACATTTGTAGCATGCTCAGGATAACTCCCATTCTTCAAATACTCTTTGATGTCAGCATACCATGGCTCACAGTCTGACTCTTCCTCAACATGAAAACAATAAGTAGGTTGCTTATGTATATGTATGGGAATGGGATCAATGTAGTTCTTATCGGGGTGTTGGATCATTGAGGACAATGTAGCCAAAGCGTCTGAAAATTCATTCTGCACTCGCAGAACATGCCGGAACTCAATCTTGAAAAACCTCTTACACAGTTCTTGCATGCAATGCAGATAGGGAAATATCTTTGTGTTTATTGCGACCCATTCTCCTCTTACTTGATGCATCAACAAATCTGATTCTCCAATTACTAATATCGACTGCACATTCATTTCAACTACCAGTCGAATACCAAGGTGCAAGCTTCATACTCATCCTGTTAGTGCAAGGAAATCGAAGCTTAGCTGATACAGGGTAATGTTGTCCAGTCTTTGACACCAACATATCTCCAATACCTACTCCTTTGAAATTGGCGGCTCCATCAAAGAACAACCTCCAACCATCATATTCTTTCGCGATATCATCGCCTATGAATGCTACCTCCTCATCGGGAAAGTATGTCTTCAGAGGTTCATACTCATTGTCCACATGGTTTTCCACCAGATGATCTGCAAGGGCCTTCCTTTTTAATGCTTTTTGTGTGACATAGACAATGCCAAACTCATTCAACAATATCTGCCATTTAGCCAGCTTTCCTATTGGCATGGGCTTTTGGAAGAAGCACTTCAACAGATCCATTTTGGAGATTAGATAGGTCGTGTAAGCAGACAAATAGTTCCTCAGTTTCTGAGCAACCCAAGTCAAAGCGTAGCACGTCCTCTCAAGCAATGTATAGCAAGCTTCATACGGTGTGAACTTCTTGCTCAAATAGTATATATCTTGCTCTTTCCTCCCTGTCTCGTCATGTTGCCCCAAAACACAACCAAAAGGCGTTTTCTAGCATGGACAGATACAAAAGAAGAGGTCTTCCCTGTTCTGGTGGAACTAAAACCAGAGGCTTTGATAGATAATCCTTGATTCTATCGAAAGATTGTTGATATTCAGGATTCCAGTCTGTGGCGACATCTTTTTTTAGCAACTTGAAAATAGGCTCACAAATAACCATTGATTGTGCAATAAAATGGCTGATGTACTTGAGTCACCCCAAAAAGCTTATAACTTCCTTCTTGCTTTTTGAAAGAGGGAGCTCTTGGATGGATTTGATCTTAGTTGTATCTAACTCAATACCCTGACAACTGATAATAAATCAGGGATTATTTCCCTATGGGGACACCAAATGCACACTTTACTGGATTCAACTTTAAATTATACTTTCGCAGTCTATCAAAGAACTTCCTGAGGTCAGCCAAGTGATCTGAACTTTTCTTTAATTTGATGATGAAATCATCCACATAAACCTCAATCTCCTTATGGATCATGTTGTGAAAGATAGTGGTCATGACCCTCATGTAAGTAGCTCCAGCATTTTCAACCCAAATGGCATCACCTTGTAGCAATATACACTCCATGGCGAAAGAAAAGTAATTTTCTCGGCATCTTCATTATGCATTCCAATCTGATGATAACCGGTGAGGCAATCCACAAATGACTGTGTCTCGTGTTTGGCATTATTATCAATGAGGATATGAATAATTTGCAAAGGAAAGTCGTCTTTCGGGCTAGCTTTGTTGAGGTCTCTATTATCCACACAAATTTTGACCGTTCCGTCTTTCTTTGATACCAGCACAATGTTGGCTAACCAAATGGGATACTCCAGCACTTTAAGAATTCCAGCATCGATCTGCTTAGCTCATGTCAGGTTTGTACTTCCTCGGCTTTTGCTTGACGGGAGGATATGCTAGATCAGTAGGTAACCTATGCACTACTATGAAATGGTCGAGTCCCGTCATATCAGCACAGGACCAGAAAAAGACGTCCTTGTATTCTTTTAGAAACTTGATGTATTCCCCAATATCATATTTCATTAAATAAGTGTTGACTCGAGTCTCTGTATCTTCCAGGATTACCACCTCTGTTTCTGCCAGATTTACTTTGGGTTTATCCTCAAACTCCTCTACTTCTCTGACAATTTCAGCTGGTGCTTCATCCTCTTCTGCTTCTAATGAGTTGCCTATGTTATGTCGTATAGTTTTATTACAAGCCATGGCCTCTGATTCAACACGTTTAATACTAGAAGTGCTAAAAATATAAGTAAAAACAAAATCAATATATGAAAAAGAAATAATTTTATTAATTGGAAAACTTTCTCAAAATTTGACATAATATCCTTGGGAAATTAATGACTTCAAAATAAAAAAAATGGATCCTTTTAAAGCTACCTAGATGCCCGACGAGCTCTGGATGGAGTGGCTATCCAGTTGGCGAGTCCTCTTTAAGCTCCAGCTTCCTGAAGTGGGGCCCCTCCTTCCTCCTCATCAATAATGGCATAACATATTGCTTCGCTCGGCTTCTCCAAAAATAGGTTGCTCGGACTGAGTAGCACGACATCTTCTTCGGCTCGTTTGATATCCAAAAAACCATTAGACACAAAAGTTTGTTGTAGTGAAGGCAGCGGGTTTGGGAACAGGAAATTATTATCCCCTAGAGGATACTCCCAATCATTCAACTCCTTGGAAGTGGGTTGGTACCCTAATCCAAAAGTGGTCTTCTATGTAGCCATATGCAGAGGTTTCGCAATCCCTTTTTAGTTTTACCCCAAGGCCCCTGCTTGGTTCAAAACCTAACCACAACAGCATGCTCAGATCTTTGTCACTCCACCATCTTCCTTCTTTGATGACACCAACAAGCTATATCATATGAAAGATCTCCCCATCTAAACCTCCTCTCCCTTTAATGGTCGGGATAATGGGGGCTGCATAAATAGGATGACTTTCGTCCCTATGAACCACGACCTCTTGATGATCCACTCAAACTTTAAACATTGATGCAGAGCTGAAGGAACTGCTCCTGCGGCATGTATCCATGGTCGCCCCAATAATAGATTATATGAAGCTGGGATGTCCATGACTTGGAATGTGATGGTAAACGTGGCATGGCCAACCAGTATATCCAGATAAATATCCCCAATGGTGTCCCTTTGTGATCCATCAAAAGTTTTGACATTCATCTTCCACAACTTGATTTGGGTGAGATCAACTTCCAGATGGGTCAAAGTGTTCAGAGGGAAAATATTTAAGCCAGAACCCAATCGATCAATACTTTGGTGATGAATTTATCTATTTTCTGCACCGTGATATGCAACGCCTTGTTGTGAGCCACACCTTCCACAGGCAATTCATCTTTGTGGAACGAAATCTTCTGGGGCTTCAAAGACTTGACCCACCATATGGGCCACTTTACTGTTGGATATACCTACAGGTATGTAGGCCTCATTCAGCACCTTTATCGGAGCCTTTTGGTGTTGATTAGAACTTTGTAAAAGAGACAAAATCGAATCCGGAGTCTTGCTCAACTTCTCCACCACATAGTATTCTTTTTCTTGTACTTTCTTCCTAATACCATCATCTTCAAACTCCCCCATCGGTTGTTTCACTTTGTTGGCTCCTTGAGCCAGAGTATCGGGAGTGTATATCCATCCAGACCGAGTCACTCCTTATGCTACATCTGCTTCTAGCACTTTTTTTCCTCATGGGGTATTCTCCTCACAGCTCCAATGTGCCATTTTTTAAGAGGTCGGAGAAGCTCTTATCACCGTAAATGGAGGTCTTGGTGCAACTACCTCAACCTCGAATGGAGGACGCCGTTGTACTGTTATAGATGGGCTTGAAGAAAAAACTGCTCTGTGCTCGATAACCCCAATAGTATTCGACAAATCCTCACCCTCATCATTAAGAAATCATATTCACCTGGTGGTTCGGCAGAGTATTACTCATCACGTTTGGTGTTGGGTCTTTGAGATGAATGTCTTTTGTATCAATCAGCTCTTATATTTTGTCCTTCAATGATCTGCAGGACTCTATGGTATGCCCCCTCATGCCTTAATGGTAGATGTACACTTTTTTATGGTCGTACCATTTGGATTGGGTATCGACTGGGAGGGCAAGGATAGGCTCAATGTACCCAGCTTCCTTTAACCTCACATACAGTTGAGCGATTGGTTCTACTAGTGAGGTATAGGTTTTTGTCGGCTTCCTTTCAAAGTGGGCCCTGGACCTCTGGCTTGATGAATAATTAGAGGGAAAAAGTTATGGATAAGAGGGTTGTGTGCTATATATGGGGTGGGGGAGCTTGGTAATTTGAAGGATGGATTTGGAAATGGGTTGGAGAGGGAGTTTGATATTGTGCTTGGTAAGAATGGGAAGTTTGGTATTGTGGTGGTGGAGTTTGGTATTATGGTGATGGAGTTAGGTAGGGGAGCTTGATATTGTGGAAGTGGAGTTTGGTAAAGTGGGGTTGGACTTTGGTAGTGTGGGGGTGGAGTTAGGGGTCTATAAACAGAACTCTTTGGCCCTTGGGCCATCATAATTGTGTCGACTTCCTTCTTTTTGCAGCTTTCTAAAATTCCTCCGGATTGCAAAGCTTTGTTAGTAGCTTGCAACGCATTCAAATTGATAATGGTACCATTCTTGATACCGTATTCAATCTTCTCACTCAATTTGATGATCTCAGTGAAGCTTTTCTCACTAACCAACATTAACCTGTCGTAAACCTGCGGATCTAGAGTCTGCATGAAATTATCTTTCATCTGTACCTCCTCCATTGGGGGCCGCACTCTGGCGGCCTCATTCCTCCAACAAGTTGCAAATTCTCTGAATGTTTCTATGGGTTTTCACTTCAAGTTCTAGATATAATGCAAATCAGGCTCATTCTCTGTGTTGAACCCAAAATGTTCCACAAAAGTTGCGGCCATCTCCACCCAGGTAACCCACTTCTTCGGGTTCTGCTCTATGTACCAGCTAAGAGCATCACCGGTCAAACTTCTCATGAAGAGTTTCATTCTTATCTTCTCATTTCGTCCCACTTCTACCAGCTTATCACAATACAATCTCAAGTGGTCCCTTGGATCACCGGCCCAGTAAATAGTTTGAACTTAGGAGGTTTGTACCCCTCCGGTAGCTCGACATTGGTGTGTAGGAATAGGTCTTCATAATCTAGACCCGTTATTCCTTTGGTTCCTTCAACACTTTGCAGTCTACTGTTCATCTTTTTTAACTCTTCTACTAGAGTCTAAATGAACCTATCCTTCTCTGAAGGCTCTGATTCATCTAGATGGTGAGTCACAACTGCCATCTCCATATAGATTGGGTTGATATGGGTGCGGGCATATGTTGCATTTATGTTTGCCGAGGAAGGTAGTTCTTGGGCTGGTGATGGGTAATAGGAGGTAATTGGAGCTTGTGGGTTTAGATATATGTATGAAGGGTATTGATAATGTTGAGGGGGAGTGTGATGGGCATCTTGAGGTGGAGCTGCGGGTTGGGATGCCATAGGAAGGCTTGTCGACGCTTTTGAAGTGGAAGCGTCAGCTTGAACCCCGAATGACGATGCCTGGTTGCTTAGACTACGAACCTGGGCTAGCTCTTCCTGAAGCTCATCATTTTTTTGTTCGAGCCTCATTATCACCTCGTTATATCCTGGAGGGCATCCCCCTTCGGATTTCTCTCTTTCATCTCTAGATATGTTGTTACCACTCTTATCTGTGGTGCGGTGGTGTTCATCCATATTATTCTTCCCTCAGTTGTTGCGGCTAAGAACGGGAGGAGGAGAAGGAGGAGCCCTTTTGGACCTTGTATAATAGGCTAGATTTGCACAGATCAACCTTTCGGAAAGGAAAAAAATAAGACAAGCAACAAACAAAGCCGAAGTTAGTAAGAGAGGTTAGAAATCATACTACTTAAACTAAAGACTGAACCAATAAATAAACACATTGATCCGTTTCCTAATTTTGGAGCCCCTTTTTGTGCTAGAGGTAGGCTTAACAAATTTGAGATATAAATATGCAATTAAGTATTGTCATTTTGCTCCCAAAATAAACCTAAAAGGAAATAAAACTTTATTAGAAAAGAATTGTTGCAAATACAAGAAAATGACTGAATAAAATAACAATAAACTAAATTCTAAACACTTCATCATTGGAATTTGCATTCTTTGGGTCCATCAATACTTTATCAAAATGATGACGACTAGACAGGAGATAGGCTAATGCTCGATCACTTCCCATAGCTTCCCCACTCAGGCATTCTTCCCCATGTTTGTTGAATTCATCGCGCAACTCTTGTATCCTTTCCTCCAAGCCTAAAGAGCGATCTTTCCAGTACTCCAACTCTTCGCCCATCTCAGCAATTTCTTTAGCATTGTTGTCGTGTAGCTGTCGGTGGCAGGCCTCAGAATCTTAGACCTTTCTCTTCAGGCGACGATAGAGGGTTTGTGTATGTGCCTCTTTATCGGCCACGTGCTTGCCTCGTTTGAGGCTTCTTACAGCCTCACCTACTAAATCTGTATGTAACCACTTAATGTAGCCAACCATGTAGCTTTCTTGGTACCTATCCACTTCAATGCTTTTCCTGTCAAGAATCATTTTCTTTATCCAGATCTTGGCTAGGTAGGTGGCAATGGGAATCTTGTCGTCCTCATAATCTACCCGATAAACTTTCATATTAGTAACTTTGGGTATGATTTTTTTCTCCTTGCTCTTCTCATCACTCTCATTGGGGTGTAAAGCTGAAGGTCGTGGAGTCCCATCAAGAATATATAACAATGATATTTGGTGTATGTCACAAAGTCTGAACTAGGGAACCAATCAAACATCCACTGCACTGAATCTTCTGTCAAGGCGCTCAGCATCTGCCCCCACTTCTCCACCTCATTACACCTTTTAATCTTCTTGACCCCCATGGTAACTCTAGTTTAATGTGCAACAATTTGATTGGTTTCGGTGGGTTTAGGTAATGCTAAGTTTCCCCTAACCTTTTGCAGATGTTCAATTAACTACATCTGCAGTAATAAGTTGCAACCTTCAAAACATTTGGCCCCTTCTTGCATTTCCCCAAGGCCAGATAAATATCTGCTACAACCATAGGAAAATCGTACAAGGCCCTTTATAAACACCATTGCATAAAGCATGGGCAACCAGAACAAGAAGAATGTGTATGTCTTCCTCAGCTCCTTATGGGAAGACCATCAATCCCAAGAAATAAATTATGAATGCAAATATTCTCTTGCTAACCCACGAGCTAGAATATTAATTCTCAATTTCATAAGTCTTCCGAGCCGTACTGTGGCTGAATCTTTCATACAAATAGGAACCCGGGATTCTGCCTTTTACAACATAGGCCACAAGATGCTTCCCTTGTAATCCCAGCTTATCTTGAATGTCTTCCAAAGTGACACTCAGCCCTTTGCCATTTTCTATTCCTCTACCGTAGACTAACATTCTCCATATAACCTCCAATTTTCTCCAAGAGTGGGGTCATCTCGACCTCACCGAATCTAAACATAGAATGGGTTTCGTCCCAAAATACTATGGAATCTTCGACGAGTTCTCTACAAGGGTTTATTTGCATGAGGGAAGGTAAGTGTCCCAACAAATTCCTTACTTCCTTTTGACCATATTTCACCTAAGTCGGCCTACCAGGATCTCATCGTTGTAGGAACACACCAAACCATGCTGAATATGGGGTATGATGTAGGCGGGCTCATTATACTTGCATCATAAAAATGTTAGCCTAATCTACCCGCCCAGGAGCCAAATGACAATGCTTAACCATATTTTCTCTCAAATGCACATAGTTTTGATGAAAATGTCCTTTTCAGGATTAGAAATCCCCGGGGACTTAGGGCAATATTTTGTTATTGGTCTTGAGACACCTTGGGTGTCGAGACAACTTAGATTCAAGAAAATATGCATTCCTTAGTAAAGGATTACACGGTAAAGCTCTAAGAATGAGAGTGGGTTTAGACATGGTCCCCTCAAGCGGACAACTTGAGAGTGGGAAGGCTCATGACTATCGATGCAATGCTGATCGACCGATCTATGAGACATTTTTTGACATAGATGTTTTAGGAATGAATGTCCGTGTGACTACGCAACCATTCCAAAAGATTAAAAAAATAGGTTCTAAGTGGAGGAAGATATAAGCGGAATGACAGTATAAGGAAAGCAATTAATAATTAGCTAAGTAATGATTAATATAGACATAAATAAATGGGATGATATAAATATAAATAAAACGAAGAGTAAAATCGTTAGTAACTTCGTGCTTGAAGAATATATAAGGAAAATAATCAATTAAGCAGGGAAGCAAATAAGTGGAAAAAGGAAAGCGTTTAAACATGGTAAAACAAATAAAGGGTGTAGGGAAAAGGATTAATTATGGGAGCAAATTAGGTAAATAAGAAAATAAAAATATATTTAACCAAAAATATATACTTAATTATGGCAACAAGATCATTTACTAAAAAAATAAATTTCTTGAAAAAATTTAAAATAAATCAAAATGTCACATAAATAATAAAATAGTTATGGTTAAAACCTAAATTCCCCAGCAGAGTCGCAATGATGTCGCATCATATTTTTCTCTTGAAAAGCGTGTCAGGACATGTGGCAACTCTTGAAGGATTATTAGTATGAAGAGTCGTCACCTAATGAATTAAGGTGCGTTAGGGCACCATTCTATACTAAAAATTTGTTTAAAGTAGCCTAGATTGCCGGAGTCGAGTAAGGGTTCAAGTTACCTCAAAAGGAAGGTATTAAGCACCTTTCAAGGTCTATAAATTTGGATCCCTTTCGTATTTGTTAATTATGTGGGGTTAACTAATGGCCAAGAAATGGATTGATTTTAACTTAATTTATTTAAATTTAAACCAATTAAGAAAATGCAAAGATTATGTAAATAAAAAAGAGGATTTTTAGACAAGCGAGAAGAAAAGAAGTTTGATATTATACATATTTAAAGAGACTATTATTTTTTTTAAAAAAATTATTACAATGTACAATTAATTTAGGAATGCATC
>JACEIK010004601.1:0-91209 GCA_018107945.1 Datura stramonium | reverse complement strand
ATTATGAATAAAATTTGGTTGCTATATTTTAATTTCTTTCTCCTCGCTAGTCTAAATCTAATTTTTTAAAATTAGCAAGTGCCTTTAGTATGGTGTGTAATAAATGAGTTTGTGAACCAATTTTTTTATCACTTATGTCTTACACTAGCGTATATTGAGATGTTTATTTGTCTTAAAATAATTTTATATGTCTAATTAGGAAACAACTTAATTATAATTTAGCTTACCTCAATTGGTCAATGACTTAACTTATGCCTAATTTATTTATTTTGCAATATCATGACGGATCTAATTGTCTTATGTAATTTTTAAATATTTTGGAATATTATCTTCCTATTTAGTAAGTTCGCATTGTCTCATCACATTAATTATGAATTAATTCATGCTTGAGTAGTTAGGCTGGAATAAGTCTTATACATTTTGCTTGGTTTTTGTATTAAGTATAAAATTATTTAATTTTTTATTTAACTTATTTATTTACTTATTTATTTTAATAAGAGTTATTTTGACGTAGTAAGTTAGTTTGGTAAAATTAATTGACCATTCTTGATCATTTAGCCATCCCCACAAAATTATGAATCCGGAAGAGACTCCAGTTGTGGACCTCGAAAGGTGCCTAACACCTTTCTTTCGAGGTGACATGAACCCTTACCCGATCTCTGGTGACATAGACTAATAAATAGAGTTATCTCTAATTAGTTTAATACGGTGTCCTCGCACCTTAATTTGTTAGGTGACGACTCTTCATTTTAAATAATCCTAAAAGAGTTTTCACTTGTCGAGTTTTGTTTTTCGTGAGCAAAATGTTGTCGAGGAAAGTAATGGTCTATGAAGGCCTCAGAGAAACTGGGCCAGGTGGGTGGAGGTGCATCCCTACCTCTGGACCTTTCCCAACTCTCATACCATAGAACTGCTATATCTCGTAGCCAGAACACCGCTAGCTCAACTGACTTTGAGGATGAAGTATGCATTACCCTGAATATTCTTTGTAACTGATCTATAAAGTTTTGAGGGTCCTCTCTATGGTCTATCCCGTAAACTGTGGTGGACTGAAGGCGAGAAACTCACGAACCCTCAAACATCTGGTTCCCTCAGTAAGCCCGACAACAACTGGTGCTACTGGCTGGCACTGAGCAGCCATCATCTGGGCCAACATATATACTACACTCCTGATATCCTATTCTAAGGTTGTAGGAAGAACTGGAAGTGGTGTTGGCACGTCTGTTGCCCTAGGAAGTTCCTGGTGTAGTGGAGAATGCTGGGGAGGTTGAGAAGATGTCTCCCTTTGATCCTCAATTTGGGCCGTCTCCAACTGTGGCACCCTACTAGTACCCTCTCCCACTGTTGTATCCAGCTCTCGACCGACTGTAGTCTTTCTTGCATCAGACATCTCTATAGACAGTATATCAACATAAACTTAGGGACTCTACCCTGTACAACTCAGCTCTATAGCACGAATTAAGAAGAACAAAAGGGATAACCATACAATTACGCCTCATAGATTCTTGCTCATAAAATGCGGTGCACAACACATTTATAAACAAGAATCTACTAGATACGGCTTGCAGATACCCTAGGATACGATGTTGCGCTGATACTAAGTTTGTCATGCCCCACCTTGGGAGGCATAACTAGCACCTGAAGCCACACTAGACCCTGAGCTAACTTAGATAGACATATACATCTTTGGTACATACCAGTAGCACATAATTAAGAAAACAATCAAGTACATCTCGGCTTAAAGAAGCCCTTAGCCGACAAGGCTGCAATATAAACACTTGCATAGATATTCAGCTGACTCGACAGTTCACAATATGAATAACATCCTATGAGGCCTGGCAAGACCACCATATTGTCTAAATTAGATAAAGTTGAAAAATAAGCCATCAGGGTTGCCAACTAACAAAACAACTAGGCCAACATGGCCAACAACGCATGTCTACAAAACCCAAAGTCTGCAAGCCTCTAGAGAGTAAGTCACTGGCCGGGACCGGGCCCCGACCTACCCAAAAAATGTACAACAAAACAATCAAACCTCAAAAGTATGCAGCTTTGAAAGAAGGGAGTTGACCACTCAGCTGAGTCTGAATGACTACTAGAGAGGTTTAGAAACTTGTTTGTTAGAACCTTCAGGTAAGTATGCAGCGCCCCGTGCGTGGGTGTCAGTACAATATGTACTGAGTATATAAGATAATAATAACAAACGGAACTGAAGTTGATAGAGGAACTGAGAGTAATCTGCAATAAGAGTTAGAAATTAACATGTAAGATATCAAAAATATGTACTATAAACTAATAGGTAATATTCAAACAAGAACCTAACCTGATTCCCATAAACTTGGCAAGTACAAACAATACAGAGTAACCTACCTGGGCTCCCATAAGCCTCGACAAATACAAGTCAACCTATATACCCCTACAGGTAACACTGTAGCCATGCAGGCAAGAGGTAGACTAGAGCATACTCGGCTTCTGAGGTTGTATCTGAGCCTTCTGGGCTCCTGTAACTGCACCCCAAGCACACAAGGCTCTATTGAGGACTAGTAATTCCATAACGGGCATAAGAAAAGTCCATAAGTGAATAGACTCCAATATGGCTTCATAGGCCTCAATCTGGTCCTTCTAGTTATCATATAGCTCATATACATGAATTGTAGCCCCATAGGCAACTACTCTTATATTTAGCCCTTCTAGGAAACATGTACATGGGCATCTATATGAATAGGCAGAGACGTTGGCCCAATGTTTGACAGCTGATAAGATTGCTATTTAAGGCATCATATAATCTATCAGATTGTTAGCGGCTAAGGTGGTCTTCTGAGCAACCTATATGACAAGAAGAATGTCGCATGAAGCTATGCGGTCACTGACAATAAGTATTTCATCTTGCAATATACCACCTAGTCCATTAGGCAACCACGGTTCCACTAACCCAAAGGTAAAATTACAATATTAAGAATCTAGCTCTGTGGGCGTCAAAGTATGTCAACAGCCTGTAGGCGAGCTTATCAAATATAGGTGTTGTGAAAGGGAAGTTATATTGCCAAGATATTCCTTATGCCGCCCAATTCAGCAAGGCATGCTCAACGGCTAACCACAAGCCTCTATGGCCTGGATAAGACAGTAAAATATCACTAGCCAATCTATGCGACAATAACGCAAATGAGTAACTCTTATCTGCTTATAACGAGAGGAAAAGCTGACATGGCCGATCCCGACAAGGGATTCTTACACTAAATCATAGATTCAACTCACAGCAGCTAAGCAAAACACACATAACCATGAATACTACTACGAAGGGCATAAGTCGTATCGACTATACAATGAGAGAAACTTGTCAAAGGAGGTTTAGTCTTAACATACCTTGTACGTCACTTGATAACTCAATCAAATTCTCCAACAAAGCCCCAATGCCTTATCATTTTCAAGCCACCTAAAATAGTCCATGTATCAAACAAATGAAGAAGAGTTTCGATATGGTATCCATTTCAATATATATAGTAAAACTTCCAATTTTAATGGTAAAGAGGGTTGTAGAAGTCCTTACCTTTCTCTAGATGAAGGAACACCACATATAGATGACAATAACACCCTATTCCTCTGGAAAACCCCCGATAAAATTGCAACTATTTAAGCCAAATTGAGCTTGGTGCTTCTCACAAGGTTCCCTAAATATCCGTACCCTTGATCGGTGTGGATGCTTGGATAAATACCTTATAACCTAGAAATAAGCTTCCCAAAGAAAATGAGTTGAAAAGGAATAGTGAGATAAAAGTTATATAAATAGGCGTTTGCACTGCCATGTTAGCTAGGGTCGGGTGCGGCGTGCCGCACAGCCCAGTGTGCCTGCCTACCTGTGCGTCACCCCTCCTTTGTGCGCCAGCGCGCTCCCTGCTGATGTGTTCCTACCCGTGCGGCTCTCCAGGCGACCTACTGCTGTTCGATAGCCATGGTCGATTTTTCTCGGGAAACCTTATTTTCTTATTATTTCACTTTCAGGTAATATAAAAATGAAAAATTATCCCATAAATATATTTTCTCACTAGGCCCGTAGGCACCTGTACACGGTGTGTTTCATCCCATTTCCATAGGGGAAGTTTAATATTCTGTGCTAGGCCTCCGGGCCTCTGGTGATCCACTTTAACTTGTTGGCAATTTGGACACTTAGCTACGTGGTCTGCTATGTTCTTATTCATATTGTTCCACCAATAAATCTCTTTTATCACGGTACATCTTAGTTGAACCTTGATGGATAGAATACCTAGAGTTGTGTGCTTCAGCCATGACTCTCTCACGTGGATTGTCCACCTTTGGGACACATAATCTTCCTTGGTACCCTAAAGTACCATCTCCCCCTAGCTCAAAAGACATAGTATTTTTCTTGTGAATTCCCTCTTTCAACTTGAGCAAGGTTGGATCTTCTTCATATTGCTTCTCCTTCACTTCTACTACTAGGGACGATTCTGCCCTATTTTGAACAACCACATTGCCATCCTTAGAGTCTAACAAACAGATCCCTAGGCTAGGCAATCTGTGAATATCTCTGGCCAATTTTCTCTAGCCTTCTTCAATATGAGCTAGGCTTCCCATGGACAGTGGACGAAGAGAATCGGTTACTAAATTAGCCTTCCCTGGATGACAGAGGATCTCAACGTCATAGTCCTTAAGAAATTCAAGCCATCTTCGTTGTCTGAGGTTCAACTCTTTCTGTTTGAAGATGTATCGAAGACTTGTTTGGTTTTTGAAGATATCCACGTGAACTCCATACAAATAGTGATGCCAAAACTTAAGCGCAAACACTACAGTAACCAATTCCAAATCATGTGTGGGATAGTTCTTCTCATGGATCTTTAATTTCCTAGATGCATAGGCTACAACCTTCCCATGTTGCATCAAAACATAACCAAGACCAGTCCCTGAAGCATCACAATAAACCACAAACTCATCGGTTCCCTCCGGTAAAGTCAGGACTAAAGTGGTAGTCAATTTGGTCTTTAACTCTTTGAAACTCTTTTCGCATCCATCTGACCATTGGAACTTTCCCTTTTTCTGTGTCAATTTAGTCAATGGGGTAGACCTGGATGACAAAACCTCTACAAATCACCTGTAATAGCCTGCTAAACTCAAAAAGTTCCAGATCTCTATATGAGTTGTGGATTTAGCCCAATTCTTTGCCACTTCTATTTTCTGGGAATCAACCCTGATACCCTCACCAGATACTATGTGGCCAAGGAATACCACTGAGTCTAGCCAAAACTCACACTTTGAGAATTTTGCATATAACTTATGGTCTCAAATAGTCTTTTGTACTAACCTGCGATGTTCTGCAAGTTCAACCTCATTTCGAGAGTTCACTAATATGTTGTCAATAAAGAAACTCACAAATAGGTCGAGATAAGGTTTAAACACTCTGTTCATAAGGTCCATAAAAGCATCTAGGGCATTCGTCAACCGAAATAATATAACAAAGAACTTAAAATGTCCATATCGAGTCCTGGAAGTTGTTTCCAAAATATCTTCCTCTCTAACCTTCAATTGGTGATAACTTGATCGGAGGTCAATCTTAGAGAAACACTTGGCACCCTGTAGTTGGTCAAACAAATCATCTATCCTTGGAAGTGGGTATTTGTTCTCTATAGTTACCTTGTTCAACTATCGATAGTCAATGCACATAGGTAATGATCCATCCTTCTTTCGGAAAAACAAGACTGGTGCTCCTTATGGTGAGACACTAGGTCAAATGAACCTTTTTTCAATTAGGTCCTTCAATTGTTCCTTCAATTCTTTCAATTCTTTTGGTGCCATTCTATACAGAGGAATAGATATCGGTTCGGTACCGGGAAGAACATCAATCCCGAAAGAAATCTCCTTATACGGAGGAATCCCTGGAAGCTTATCTAGAAACAACTCTAGATATTCATTAACTATAGGTATAGATTGAAGAGTCTGTGCTTCAGCATCGGTGTCCACCATATGAACTAGATGATATAAGCATCCCTTGAAAATTAGCTTTCTAGCTCTAAGATAGGAACTGAACCTACCCTTTGTCATAACATCATTACCCTTCCATTCTAAGGCTAGCTTATTAGGAAATTGGAATATAACCACTTTGGTCCTACAATTGAGGGTAGCATAACAAGATGACAACTAATCCATCCCCATAATGATGTCAAAATTGACCATCTCTAATTCAACAAGATCTTCCGTCATGGATCTTTGACCCACCATATTGTACAACCCCTATAGACTCATTTGGCAGCAACTGATTCACCAACTAGAGTGGATATAGAGAATCATTCATGTTCTAGCCCAAACTTCTTAGAAACATAAGGGGTCACATAAGACAATGTGGATCCAGGATCCATTAGTACATAAACATCATAAGTAAAAACTTTTAATATGCCTGTTGCAATGTCTGGGGATGCCTCTAGATCTTGTCGACCCAATAAAGCATATAGGCTATTTTATCCTCCGCCTATGTGAATACCCTGTCCTGTTGGGGCCTGAGAATCACATGGAGGAGCTGTCTAAGTGGTTGCTACATTTTGGGATGAAAAAACATTACCAACATTACCCTGTTTGACTAATGGAAAATATCTCTAATTATGGCCTCTAAGAAAAAACCTATAACATATATCCTTACCCATGTGACACTCTCCTGGGTGCCTCTTACCACATCTGTTACATGGGAAGTTGCTGCGAATCACTCTGTGCAACAATACCCTGTGATTAAGAGTCTGAATGCTCTAGAGTTCTGGCTTTGTCCATTTTGACCTCGCCGATCATTCCTATATCTGGAAGGTGGTGCACTTGGGGTAGATGGTTCCCTATGTGATGATCTCCCATTAAAGAAGTTCCTGTCGGTGTATGGTCATTATAGCCAGCTAACCTGGCCATCTTATGCTGATTGCTATCTTTGTCCACTCTAATCTTCTTCTTCAAGTCCTCCATTTGTTGAGCATAAGCCATTAACCTACAAATATCCATCTCCTTGTTCAGCAAGGATGAGGTGCAATCACCGGCCAAGTGAGTTCCCAAACTATATACATAATGATCCATCCTTGCTTTCATAGTAGAAACTATCTCTGGTGGTTACCATGAAAGTTGTATGAACTTAAAGCTATACTCTCACATACTCATAGAGCCTTGTCTGAGAGATGTAAACTCCTCTGCTCTATAGGTAGAGAGTGATCAATGAAGGCGTCCATAAAGTCATCCCACATAGCAGGGACTGCATGTTCTCCTCGGATAATTCCCACTGCTCGTACCAAGTGGTAGCTACATCCTTTAGCTGATAGGAGGAAAATTCCACTGCTTCTGTCTTACTAGCACTCATGACTCGTAAAATTCCCTACACCTCATCAATTTTGGGGATCCTCCTCTGGCTTGGACCCCATAAAAACTGGTTGATTCATCCTGAGGAATTCTCTGATCCTTGATGTACTGGGCTTTGATGAGATCCCATACTCTGCTACAGTGTACCTTGACGTTGAGTCTGTGCTGCAACCAATTGGGTAAGCATCTGAATAGCTCCCCTTATATCAACATTTGTCGTACTAAGGGCTGGCACATATACTATAGGGTTCCCCATAGGACCCTCTGTTAGTGGTGGAGTTGTACGAGTGCTTTGGCCTGCAAGACAACCTCGGGACCTCATCTGAACTCCCTGAGGTTCCCTGGAATTTGCCTCGTTGGCGGCACTAGTCCTTTGGCTTGAGGTTGTCTTTCTCATAATAGGCATTTTGCATAAGAAACGCAAAATGCGAAAAATAGAATATTCACTAAGAGTTTAACTCTATAGAACAATATAGAGTAGGAAAGAAGATTAATATTCTTATATGTTCAATAGATTCTAACTTATAAACGTGGCACACTTCAATCTTATAAGTCAGATTCAACTAGACACGGCTTCGCGGACTCCCTAAGACACTTTCACTTAGGACTCTGATATTAGGTTTGTCGTGCCCCAATCAGGGCCTAGGCGTGATCGACACTCAAAGCCATTGCTAACACGAGTAAACCACATACATGGTGTACATCATAAGCATGCGTCTAATAATAAGTGAAAACTAGCTAAACTTAAACTTTAAGGGTCAAAATACTCAATTTAAAGAGAAGACTTGCCAAGTGTACATAGCATGAGAATAAATCTGTGAAGCTTCTAACATACTAGATTAAATGTTTTACTGGGACATGGCACCCGACATACCTCTAAATCAACATCTAATAATTATGGATAAAAGACTAAGCCCAAAACAAGTGGGGCTCATGACCAACTGAATAAAGACAAATCCTAGCGAGCAGCTCGATCGTTGGTACGAGTACCTCAATCTGCATTATAAAATAATGCAGCACCCCCAGCCAAAGGGACGTAAGTACATATGATCGTACTGTATGTAAATCGGCTAAAAGAAACATAAGATAGCTGAACATTAAAACGGAAACCAAGATAAAGACATAGCACAAAGGAAATAAAGGATATAAAGCAAATCAGTAAATAGACCCCTTTAAAAATCATGTTTTCATCGTCATTTATTAAGTTTGTTATGGGAGGTTCTTTTCTTAACCGATATAAACTACTATGTAAATATGGAGTCTGATCTCTTCCTGTCAACTAAATCATCTCATACCTTTCTGGGGTATGAGACATACATATCATAGTGCTAGCAAGGATCCATAACAGCCCGTACTAGGGGCATATAAGAGTCACCCGAACAAATGGAAATGACCCATCATCCTATGTTGGCATACATAGTTTCCGGCATGAAGCCTTCTCAGCTATTGATACTACTCCCTTTTTATTACATAATGTGATTTACTTAAAATCATCATTAAGAAATCAATCTTGTCATCATCAACCATTATTGTTTCTTAATCTTAGTTCTTTATCATTATAAGGCCTTTAAATTTATAAGTCACCAATTCATAGTCATTTTGCACAACGATCCTAGCAACTTTTCTTTTAGAGGAAAGAAAAATCATAAATCATAGAGTTTGACTCTTTTCAATAAAGGATTCATAAAACTCATGTAGAGTCAAGGATAATCATAATACATATGCAGCAACTCAAAGAGTTCTAAAAATAATTTATTATGGACATGTAACACCCCAAAAGTTTCTTAGACCAAATTCAGACTTAGAATGAAAAACAAGAAAAGGAACCAGAAAATTCTGTCTCAGAATGACTCAACTAATGAGTCGTTTTCAGGGATGACACATTGTGTGAGTCATTGCCAGCCTCTATAGGTTCCTTCCCTAGAATCCAATGAGCAATACAACAACTCATTGCTAAAATTAATGAGTCTTTGTTTTATCCATTGGTAGCAATCCAAAACCATTCAAAAATCTTCTCCCAAAGCATGAGCCAGAAAAAGAGTCGTTGTTGGTTGAAATGACCCGTCGTAGGGAGCCGTTAGGAGTCCAGAAAGGGTCAAAACCCCTCTAGTGACAATGATTGGAAACAACGGCCTGTTGTTCTAGATGACGGGTCATTATGTCCCTCCGTTGGGGGGAGATCTAGAGCTATTCAAAACTCTTTCAATAACAACGAGTGGAATCAATGACTTATTGTCCCATCTAATGAGTCGTTGTTCTCGTCCATTGGTCAAGTCCAAAAACTGTTAAGAATTTCCATTAGTGACGACGAGTAGTGATAACGACTCGTTGTACCAACCAATGAGTCGACGTATCGTCCATTGGCAGAGGTTCAGAAGTTGTTCGAAATGCTTCTCGTGACTACGACTGGATACAACGATCCATTGTTACGTCCAATGAGTCATCCTGTCTGTCCGTTGGTCAGTGTCAAGAAATTAACTTCCCAATCCCAAAATCAACAACTGGTTCCAACGAGCCGTGGTCAAAATCAACGACTCATTGTGAGACCCATTGGATCCTAACGGGCAGTTTTTTAGACTTTCTTCCGGGGGCATTTTTGTAACTTCCTGCTATTTTAGTTCCTAAACCAAGTCATTTTGGGGTATATTCTCAATGGGTTTAGGGGAGTTAGTCGATCCTCCTCCCTCATTTTCTCTCCCAAGCTCTCAAGACAGAACGTAGAAGTTTAGAGACTCTCCCCAGCAAGAACTAGGGTTCTTCCAGCAACCTCTAAAATTCAAACTCCTTCTCAGGGGAATTCTCCTTCAGGTTTGTGGGACTTAAATAAGGGTTTCCTTTCCACCTTATGTCCCAAATTACTTTTAGAGAACTTTATCATTTTCAACCTTGTAAAAGATTAGAAGCTAGGGTATTTTAGTTAGTTTAAGGGTTCCTTATTCTTGATGATGCTTTAAACTTTCATGCTTATTATTAGCTAAAATTCATGTCTTGGGTTTATTTGCATAGTGTGGTTTCCTATCCCTAATCTTTAGCATGAGTTTTGAATGAAACTTGTATGATTTAGAATTCAGATAGAGTTATTGTACTATCATGATGTTTCCACCTGAAATTAAGAACTTTAGCAGAGATGATTTGAATGGAAAGTCAATGATTTTGTATGTCCAGTCTCAATAATATTGTCAGTACTTAGTATATTCAGTAGTATCAGTTTAACAACATGTTCGTAGTTCTTTAGACTGTCATGACACTTTCAGATAAAGCAACTCTGACAAGTCTTAGAACAAAATTTCCTTCAGGTCCTTAGACTCTCAGGGCACTTCTAGATAAGTCGTTAGGACATAGTCTTAGGACATCAGTTTCGAGCTATCAACACAGTTAGATGTAATTAGGTTCCAGTAGGAGTAGTACTTAGACTGAGCGGGCTAAAGTTAAGTGCACTCAAGTTCCCAGAACTACGTGCCGTCGTAGGTTATTAGCCGAATGGTCCCCTAGATAGTGATCACAAAGCTCAACCACTATACCCTAGCAAGGTACAGTAGTCTCTTTTTGATGGGGTGTATACATTGAACTCCATGTCTAGCTCACATGGTTATATGTCGGTTATAGGCTCTCCCACAGTACAGTTCGATCCAGTACAGTCATAGTCCATAGTCCAGTCTAGTCTTCTAGATTTTCAGGATTTGCTTATGACCTTCAGTCAGCTATTGGTTCTTGCAGTATTGTTAAATTTTCAGATTCCTGTTTAGTATTTATGTTTTCAAATATGGTCATAGCATGTCATTCAGTATAGTTTATGTATTATTAGTTTTCTTATGTTCGCTTGTATCTCACATACTTAATACATTTAAAGTACTGATCACATATTTCTATGTACTATATCATTTTGTCATATAGGCTTAGGTACCTAGCCTCAACACCACGACTAGTTCATCTCGAAAATTCTCCAACAGCTTCCAGTGGTGAGTCCTCATCTGTCGAGAGCTGGAGTTCCATTTTCAGCTTTATTATTTCAGTTTTACTCTTAGATAGTAGAGTTAGCTAGGGATTTTTCCCAGCAACTCATCAGTTCTTTTAGAAGGCTTTCAGAGTGTTCGTATTGGAGAAAATATATGTAATTTATCAGATGCTCTTCATCATTCAGTATGTGGTTATTGCTTTAATTACCTTCCGCTTAATAATCTTTTTCACTAGTTCAGTCTTTATAGAATAATGCTATGCCATGGGTTTGATTGGGGTCACGTGTGATCCTAAGTATCGTGTTGCGTCCAGGGTGCAGACTCGATTCATGATAGGGCATAACGTTCTTGACCTTAACCCTACCAATTCAAGAAGAAGGATTTTATTTGAAATTTTATGAAGTATAGTGTGGGGAATGCAACAAAGTGTTTCGGCACAAGAGTTACCCTTACATACCTTATTCTTGGTCTCAAAACTATCACCACGAAGCAACAATCCTTTTATAACATCAATCTACTATAACTATATAAATAGGAACTACAATCAACATCTTAACGACAAAATTCAAATCATAGAGGCATTTCATCAAACATCCGGAGTGCATAGGAAATTCGAGCCTCATATGGGTGGGGTGCACTAACATCCGCCTCTTTATATAGCCCACTTAATAACATACATACTCATTACAATTCCAACAAAAATAACCGTATCCATCTTGATTGCCAAAACAGTCCCATAAACCCTAGCCCTAGGTCATCACATGAACTTATGTCTTTCTAGCACCGTCCCATGAGTTTTGATCTTGGGAATATTTATATGCCAAAGTGCTATTTTATATTTAAGTTTTGATCATGTTTGTCGATTAAATTAATTATATTCTCATGTAATTTTGTATATTTTTATGCATGAACTAACCAACATGATTAGCCTTTGTTTGTACGCGAACAAGGCTAAGGATGGGCTTAAGATGATAATGCACGAAAAAAGGAGCTTCAAAATAATTTTAGAGGAAAACGCATGGAGATGTCAGAAGCAGCGCACTGTCGTGCCAGCCAGCGTGCCATACCAATAAATAGATGTGCCAGGCAGCGTGTCACGCTAACCATATGCCGCAACAAGGACCGTGCCACGCCTGGGCATGTGCGTGCGAGGGACAAATTCCAGTAGCTGTGAGCGATGGTACCGTGCCACGCCTATAGTGCTGCGTGACTATGTCCGTGACACGACCGTCCAGTCCTTGCGTATTCACTGCTAGTAACGACATTCCAGTGAAGCTGCGCAACTGCTCCGTGTCACGGAGGCTATGCTCCACGTTGAGCAACACGACACGAAGGCAGTTCCTCCACGACCATTTTCTACTTTGTGTAAATTCAAGACACAGTTATTTTATTTCATTATCACGGTTTTTGTTTTTCGAAACACAAAGGAGAGAAGGAGAGACGAAGGAAACTCTACTAAGGGTTCGTTATGTCTTTATTTTTTTCAACTCTTGTTGTTCATGAATTCAAACATTACAATGAATTATTGTCTTAGCATGAGTGGGTAAAAACCCTTCTTCTAGGTTTGAGTCCAAAAACATGAATGTAATTGCTTAATTTCGTCATTGGTTCAAGTTTTTATGGTTGTTTGTCTTACATTCTTGCTTTTTATCATTTTGATGCATGATCAACATTAAAATATATTCATTAAGACTAGGAAAAATTTGAAAAAGAAAAAACCTAGGTTAGAACTAGGAATGCAAGAAGTAAGTTCAAGTCTTTAGGACTTATTAGTAGTTAGGATATAAATATACCTAATTCGTCTTGCTTGATTATTAAACGGGACGATAACTAGACACTTAGGATTAAATTGTCACATCACCGCTCACAGAAGTAGTTGCGAAGTTAATTCTAGGTTAAATGGTTAGAAGTTCGAAAGTCCATAGCCAAGGGCATTAACCCCGTAAACCACCCCGCATAGATAATTGCTTATGAATTAGGTTGTCATATCCCCGCTCAATGATGTAGTTGTGAGGCTAATTCTCTTATGTTTAGAGGCTCGAAAGACCATAAATATTGCACTTAACTTGTGAGACAACAAGTGAAATCACATACTTAAATCAAGTTGAATGCATTACATGATTGTTTGTCCTTAAGTCCAGATGATTTTTTATTATTGTTTTTTGAATTATTTAGTGACCAAAACTAGATTTATTGACTAACAACAAAATCTTGAAAACTAGTACTTGTGAACTTGGAATTAACACTTGATCTTTGTAATTCTTTCAAACTACAGTCCCTGTGGGTTCGACATCCGGCTCTTAAGAGTCACTTTACTACTTGTATGACCGTGTGCACTTGTGTTCGCCGGAGCGCAAATAGGTTTTTGGCGCCGTTGCCGGGGATTGGAAAAATTTGGTGAATTTTTTGTTTTCATTGTAGTGTCAAAATTTCTAGGTGCTGAGTAAAAAATTTAGTTTTAGATTTCTTTTACTTTTATTTATAGTTTGATACCCTTCTTGACATGACATAATGGAATACAAATGGGTTGAATGGTGGATACTCATATTTTGATGATCCTTGTCTGAATTGTGGAGGACCTCACTTGTGGTAACACTATCATGCTTGTAGTATATGTTGTGGTAAGGATAGCCATTGGAATGGTTGTCCAAATTCATATTCCCCTTCCCCAAGCCCCTACTATGATCCTCATGTTATTTTTGATGCTTACAGGAAGAATAAAGAGGAGGATTTAGAACACCATGCTGAAATATGCAATATGGTAAAATAGGTCTTTGAGCAGATGGAAGTAATGAGGGAGCAGATGGAAGTAACGTGGAAGCATTCTAAGGAACATGGAGAGGCCATAGAAATGAGGAGCCCTAAGTTAACGGAGATAAAGGCTGATGTTGAAACTTGCATTGATTTGCAAGTCACGATCTTAGACAATAGTCAAGAGGATTCTCAAAGGGAAGAAAAGAGTGAGTTCTTGGAACAAGCTCAACAAATAGAATCTCATGGGTTTCTCTATGATGATCTTACATATATGTCCAATTCATTCACAAAAGGGGTAGTAGAGCTCAGACAAGCGATAGATCAAATTGGCTCAGCTATCCGTGACCAAAATTGATCAAATTGACTCAGCTATCCGTGACCAACATTCTTGTTTAAATGAAAAGGTTATGTCATCTAAGGCCTAAATATGAAGTGTTGTGGATAGTAGCCAGGGTATGGAACAGGAAGAAGAGTTACAACCATTTGACTATTTTGTATGGTTGGATGTTGATGTGGAGAAGGTGAACAAAAATGAGGATGTCAAGCACAACACAATTTGAGAGTTGGGGAGTATTGGTCCTCATTCTAAGCATTTCTCAACATTATGTTTGGTTGACAACCTAGAAATAGAGTCTCCCAAGCCTATCGAGAAAGGTATAGATGAGGAACAATCCCCATATGTTCTGAAATTTGTTAAGTTGAAGAGACAGAACGACTTCCCTTAAGGGTTAATAAGTGCAAAAGGTGACATCTACTGATTGGTCCCTTCATTTTTTCACCACTACCCTGGAGCATAATAGAAAATTAGAAAATAAATTAGGGGTGAAATTCATATCATCAAAGTGAAAGGAAAAGTGATGGAACTTGACACGTCGTGCGACGACATAAAATCAGGCGCTGCTTGGGAGGCAACCCAAGTTGTACCATAGGTACGATTATTTTTCTTTGTTTTTATTTTATTTATCTTCACTTTTATTTTTGTTTTTGTGACTTAAGCACAAATTGATAGGAAGTCTGAATACCCTTAGAAGCAGAAGCTAATGAGCATGGAAAAACACAAGTGTGGAGTTGATGGACCCTAAGAGGAAAAAGGACAAAACATGCTGCTAGCTAGGCCTAGAGTCCTCAAGAAGTATTTCTAACCCTTTGTCTAAATGAAATTGATTCTTTAGGGACATAACATATTTTAAGTGTGGGATGGGGGTGAATTTCAAAATTTTCAAAATTTTTGAGGATGTTTAGGGTGAATTTGGTGCTTGTTCTACTAATGTTTGATTATAAAGTTTGAGTTGACCATAATTCACCCACCCCTTAGTTTTTCTTTTCGCTTCTTTTATGGGGGGAGGGGGGGGGGGTACTTTAAACCGAGAATAAAGTTTTTTATGTGTCTGTGAATAGTTGTGTTTAGTCATAGAAGATGGATGGATGAAGACCGTCTTGAAGGAAAATTAGTCAGTAGGGTTTTGTGTTTTGAACCCTTAACTAATTGATTGCTAGATGCTCTTGTAAGTATTGTATATGATTGTTAGAGGCAAGTAGACTTCTAATTATGAAGCATTTTGATAAGTGTACAACTTTATTTGAGACACCTAGGCTCTTGAATATGACTCTGTATGCTTTATGCTTAATGTTGAATTCATGTGATTAGCTATGTTGAGAGTCTGTATGGGTTTGTCTTGAATTGTAAGGTTTTTGTATAATCCATGCTATCATGTAATGTCTAAAACTTGCCTGGTATGTTTGTAAAGTGAAATGAGGGATGTTAATTGTAAGAGATGATTTAGGCATTTCTTTGGATGAGTCTCATTTTTATCCTTTGCCTCACCTACCTTTGATGTCTAATCCTAGTTAGCCCCATTAAGTCATTAGCCTATTCTTTGATTATCCACATTAAAAGCTTAATCCTTTTCTTTCAATACCCTTAAATTTGATCCAAAGCTCCTAAGCGCTTAAGTGAAAATGCAAAAGAGTTAAAGGAGTGAGAATCGTGAAAAAGAAGGGAAATAATGGTTGTGGAAGTTGAAGAAAAGATTAGAGGTGCACTTATTTAAGATGCATAAGAGTTTGTAGGGAGTAAAAGAATAAAAGAATGAAAAAAAAATGGCTCAAGTACTCCCTACTAATAATATAAGTATGCTTAAATAATGTGGGAAATAAAAAGGAAATTAAGAGTTGAAAATAACAAGAGGTGAAGTAAAAGAAGAAAAGAAGAGCAGGTGCTTAATGAGAAGGTGATGTATTAAAAGTGCTTAGGGAAGATAGTCACTATTACTGGCCAGAGTAGTACATACCCGTTCCTTAGCTTACATTGCAGCCCATAAAGTCCTATTTGATGTTACTTTCAGATGTTCCATATTAGTGGATTAATACACTAAGGGCAAACATATGGGTCATTGCATGTTGCATGTGAATTCTTTTTGAGAGTGAGCGTTACTGTACTTATATACCCATACATGTTATAACTTGTAAATTTGTGTGTGAAAATGGGTATCTCTCTTGTTGTGAGGGCACATGTTTGAGGAAAGATGAAATTTATGTCGACTTCTTGATTGGATAATGTGCATAAGTTCATTTAGGTGATAGAGTCGATTCTTGAGGCTAGGGGGTCTTAACTTGTTTGTATGTAATTCTAGTTGTGTTATACATAACATGCTCTAGTTGAACTTGCCGTCTAAGTAAATCATTGTAGCCTTAACTTGAGTCATCTTGTGTCAATTAGTGATATGTGGATTCCTCTATGTTCATGATATGTAATGGAGTTGTTCGAGGACAAATAAGGCTTTAAGTGTGGGGTAGTGATCTTGGGCATATTTACATGTCCAAGTGCTATTTTGTATCTAAGTTTTGATCATGTTTGTCAATTAAATTAATTATATTCTCATGTAATTTTGTAAATTCGTGTGCATGAACAAGCCAACATGATTAGCTTGTGTTTGTAGGTGAACAACGCTAAGGATAGGCTTAAGATGATGATGCACGAGAAAAAAGGAGCTTCAGAATGATTTTAGAGGAAAATGCATGGAGGTGTCAAGAGCAGTGCACTGCCGTGCCAACCAGCATGCAATGCTGGCAGATAGACGTTCCAGGAAGCATGTCACACATGCCATGTGCCACTACATGGAATGTACGATGCCTGGGCATGCACATGCGAGGGACGGATTACAATAGCTGTGCGCGATGGCGCTGTGCCATGGCTGCCGTGCTACGTGACCATGTTCGTGCCATGCCTTTCCAGCCCTTGCACATGCCCTGCCAATAGCGACATTCAAGTGAAGCTGCAAGACTGCTCTGTGTCACGGAGGCTGTGCTCAACATTGAGAAATGTGTCACAGAGGCAGTTCCTCCACGACCATTTTCCACTTTGTATAAATTTAAGACTTAGTTATTTTATTTCATTATCACGGTTTTTATTTTGCAAAACGCAGAGGAGCAAAGGAGATATGAAGAAAACTCTAGTTATGATTCGTTCTTTCTTTATCTTTTCCGCTCTTATTGTTCATAAATTCAAACATTACAATGAAGTCTTGTATTAGCATGAGTGGCTAAAACCCTTCTTCTAGGGTTGAGGCCATAAACATGAATGTAATTGCTTAATTTCATCATTGGTTCAAGTTTTCATGGTTGTTTGTCTTGCATTCTTGTTTTTTTAAATCATTTGATGCTTGATCAACATTAAAATGTATTCATTAAGCCTAGGAAAAACTTGAAAAAGCAAAAACCTAGGTTAGAACTGGGAATGCAAGAAGTAAGTTCAAGTCTTTAGGACTTGATTAGCAGTTAGGATACAAATATACCTAATTCTCCATGTTTTGTTATTAAAAGGGATGATAACTAGACATGTAGTATTAAATTGTAACATCAATGCTCACAAAAGTAGTTGTGAAGTTAATTCTAGGTTAAATGGTTAGTGCTTCGAAAGTCCATAGCCAAGGGCATTAACCCCGTAAACTACTCCAGATATATAATTTCTTATGAATTGGGTTGTCACATCCCCGCTCAACGATGTAGTTGTGAGGCTAATTCGCTTATGTTCAGGGGATCGAAAGACCATGAGCATTGCCCTTATCTTGTGAGATAACAAATGAAATCACATACTTGAATCAAGTTGAATGTTGCATTACATGATTGTTTGGCCTTAACTCTCGATGCTTCTTATTATTGTTATTTTTGGAATTATTTAGTGATCAAAACTATATGTAGTAACAAACAACAAAATCTTGAAAACTAGAACTTTTGAACTTTGACTTAACACTTGAACTCTGTAATTCATTCAAACTCCAGTCTCTATGGGTTCGACATCCGGCTCTTAAGAGTCACTTTACTACTTGTATGATCGCGTGCACTTGCGTGTGTTAGATCATGAACAAGTCCCGACCTTAGAACATCCTTAAGGTGTAGAAAACAATACTCATGTAAGATTTTTGGAGAGTTTCTTACCTTGGAGAAAGGAGGAGTTCTCAAGATTTCAAGTCTTGGAACTCAAAGATTGTGTTTGGCCTTGCTAAAGATAGAAAAATAATTTTGATATCAGAATCATGAAGAAATTCATGGATTTATGTTATAATAGGTTAGAGAATACTTGCCTAGACTTAGGAAGGTTTAATAGAGCTCTTGAAACTGATAGGGTTGATCTGGAGGTGGAACAATACCAAAACAAATCATTTCAGGCGATTATTAAAAGGCCTGAAACCCCCATGTGACGCCCAAAGTGATGGGTCGACAATCCCTCAACGAACCATCAACTTTCCTATCACTTTGGGCCGGAAAGTCATAGTTTCTGGTTAAGGGTGACGGAGCAATCTTAATGGGCCGTCAGGTGGTTGATGGGTCGTCACTCTTCTCATCACTACTGACAGTGCTCCACTAAATTGTTCATAATGTTTTACTCTGAATTTTGATTTACGCAAGGCCGGATGCACTGGAAAGAAGCTTAAAGGGCTTAAATTTTCTATGTTGAATCACCTAGAAGCACTTCATATATTAATATTTATGGTCTTCTGAAGTTTACCCTTATAAGAACTTATACGAAAACTCAATCGATAAAAAGGCTCTCAATTCAACTTTGTGCTAGAGGTTCCTTATGACCTTAATTCACATCCAGTGAACTTATCACACTTAAGAATTGATCTTTCACCTAAGTACAACTATGTTCACTTGTTTAGGGTCTAATTCACATGTCTAATGGTCCTAATTATAGGCAAAAGTACGAGGTCTTACAGCTTTTCCTTTCTTACCCCTGAGATTTCAAGTCCAGAATCAGGTGAGAAGTGAGGGTTGGTGAGGAATATTAGGGGAAATCATTTATGGTATGGACTTCAACTATATTAGTCTACTCCTCTTTGTTTTTCTTTTTTCCTTTCATTTGTACAAATTCCAGATCTGCGAATCTTATCCCTTAAGGGAATTTGAAATTGCTCCTCATCCCATATCATTTCTAGGAGAGAATTCTGAGATTTTAAGTTTTCTATATAAACCTCCCTCCTTCACTCATGGTTGGGAGACTGAAATGGAACCAAAAAGAGCTAGAATTTCTTCTTACTCTGCTAAAATTTTTCGGTCTTTTTACCCACAAGCCTAAGAGTTTTTCAAGTTTCTTCTGGTTCACAGTTTAAATTTTTTTCCTTTTTTTTTGATACTACTGTAGCGGGCCAAAGGTGGTGGTTAAATAAGAGTCATTGTCAAATTCGTCGCCCCATCTCGTTACTCCATATGAGGTAATTTCCTTTTTTTTTCTATGCATTATTCTAGAATTGCCTATTTAAGTTTGTTAGGTAACTTTTATGGGTTTCTGTTAGTAGGTTTTTTTAGCATCTCTGTGTTTTCAGTGTCTTGTCTTCCTTAAGTATTAATATAATGTGTTGATTAGATGGGTATTGCCAATAGCCTCTCTCTGCGGTTTTTGTTTGATTATTCTCTAATTGCTAATAAAATCTTGTTAACCTCTACTCATTTTCATTTGTGTTTGATTAATATGGTTTAGCCTTAATTATTTATTTTTAATACCTATGCTTAGTTATATAGTAGCTTAGTTTAAAAAAAAAAATTATTTTGTGTCCTATATATAGTCTATATATTATTTCTGTTTGATATGTTGATTATTCTATCAAGCTACATCTATTGTCGCCCCCCTGCTCCTTTAAAATTCTACTAATAATTTGAGATTATGTGTGCATAAATTTGGTTTAAGAAAGTTCAGTTGTCTATGATTAGGATTTAACTGGTAATTTCTTAACTTGTTATACTGCCAATATGCCCTCAAGGAATTTGCTAAAGGTTCTATAACTCTTATGTCTTTACTTCACCCAAAGTGAAATATGTGAAATCTTCTTGAGTTTAAATTTGGCTTCTCTATGATCTTCCTATATTTAAATGTATCTTTCCCTTTTCATTTGTTTCTACAGTTTTGTTTCCAGTAGAGTATTAAGTCCATGCTCCATCAAAATATGGATCTTGATGTGCCGTGAATTTACGGCACTAGCGATTCTTAAAACTCTGCGAATGTGCATGATTTTAGGTACATTTATGTGGATATGACGTGTTTGGTTAGTTTTGCAGGTAAAACAGGTCATGGGAGTCAAAATTGAGAGAAAGGACAGAACAAAGAAAAAATGCCTCAGACGAGCTGTACTACGGACCGTTGGTCCCTACGACGGGCTGTCCTAGTCAGCCGTTGCATGAAATTCAGAGAAGTTGTTAAGCAGAGTGCCAAGCAACAGTTGAAACCCACAGATCATACGAGCTTACAACGGACCGTCCTGATTGACCGTGGGTTGAAATAGAGAGAATGTCAAAATGAAGTTTTATGCGATGGATGGCTCCTGCAGATCGTGTGAACTTGCAATGGACCGTCCTGTCCGGTTATGGGAAAAATAAAAGAAGAATGATTAGGAGAAGGCTGCATCCTACAGACAGAAAGTATGGGTCATACCTTCTAAGGAAGGGTCATTTTGAGCACCCGTACCTCTAGGATCAGAAATAATGTTCAGGAGCCAGGAAACAACAGACCGCACTAATGGCTCATAGGATCTCACAACGAGCCGTTGTTTGAGGCCAAATGCTAAAAAAGACAAGTCTGACGGAAGCAACGACTGGAACAACGGACAATCTAATGGCCCGTTGAAGCTACCAACGGACCGTGGTACCTGCCGACACCAGAATCCTAGTTGATTTAGGAAAGGTTTTTTTTCATGTCTATAAATATTTTGTTTAGGTTTATTTTACAATTTATGCAATTTTACGACTTGGAACATTATTTTTAGGTGTTGTTGACTACCATCAAGGTTCAAGAAATGAAGTTTATAATTTTGTTCTTAATTTTGAGGATTAAAGCAACATTGGAGTTTTGTTCTTTGATTTTGTTGATTTATTCAATACGAGTGGTTTCTTCTATGAATCATTATAAGTTGCAATTATGATTTATTCTCTAATTTATAATTGTGATTATTCAATTATGAGTAGCTAAACCCATATCTAGGGTTGTGGGAACCATGATGAATTAACAAACATAGGTAAAAATACTTAGTGAATCTTGAACGGGGTTTATGCATGTATTATTTTTCCCTTCTTTAGAATTACTTTTTAACGGTTGCAAACGTTGGAATTTGCCTTATTATTACTCACTAGATCAAGGGGGTGAGAAATGGGAAAAGGGATTAACAACGGAGAGTTGAGGCTATCAACCCTCATCTAATAGCTTGACCTTGTCCGGGAATAGCTAATATGATATTAACGTGTAACACCCCAGATAATTTGAGCAATAAAATCGTGCTTTAGAGGTAGGATTAAGAGTATATAATAGGCTAATAAGGAATTTTTATGATTTATTTGAGTCACTCTATGGTCGTATTTAAGTTTGGACGTTAATCAAGTTGTAGAACAAAATTCGGAAAAAGTTATCGCAAAATTTCCTTCTTGAGATTCCTTGAAATTTAGGTAAAATGTCTCAAGGATTTTATCCCAATTTATAAGGAGTTAGGGGGTGAGTGACCTATAAAATTAAATATCTATGAGTCTAGTTCCCATTGCATCAACCGTTTGTCAATCTGAATTCGGAGTAGAGAGATATTCACGTTTTCGCGAGACCGCGCAAGCAGAAACCTCACAAGGTCTTAAGGAGGTGGAGGATTATTTAATCCCCTTTGGTCAATTGTTGGTCATCAAAAATTTATTTTCCAGCATATATTTCGTATGAAACCTCTCTCAAGTTCTCTCCATGGCTTCCATTGGGTTTTGGGGCTAGAATCCACGGCTCAACATGATTTTTTTGTCGGGAAGTCGGGAATCGCGTGTAGTCCGTGGTTTGGTGTCTTTTCCGGGCTGTTGGTGGATGTTTCGTGGTGAAGATTTTGGTAAGATTTCTTTCTTTTGTTCTCCTTTGTTTTTAAGGTTTTTTATAGGTGTTTTAACGTCGGTAGGTTGTTGTCTCGGAGTTTCTACCATCAAATTCCTGTGAATCTTATCGGGTTGAGTTGTGTTGGATGCATTTTGGTAGAATTTTGGACTGCATTTAGGCAGTAGGTTCATTGCTTTGAAGTCTCAAGTTCAGATAGGCTTGAATCTAAGGTATGTTAGGCTTGTCCCTCCCTTTGTCGGCATGAATTCCATAGCCGTTGTCGTCCGTGTTGACGTGTGTGTTGGCTGTTTTGCGGTGTCTTGTGTTTTTATATTATTGAATTCTGTTCTTCTATTTATATGGTAATAATGGTGTGTATAAGGTGCGGTTTGGTTGGTGGCTCGGGCTTGAGTGTGGAGAATCGTAGTCATGGAAAATTGTTAGGCTCGGGTCAAGAGGTCGTGTGTGAGGCGTGTGGTTCTTGTGGAAAGTTGTGGGATGTTTGAGTGAATAATATTAGGTGATTATATTGTCAAGTGAATGAGTGATTAGAGTGGTTAAGGTCAATGGCTGCGACAATCTTTTGTTATATTTGAATCGGCGATCGTGTCGACCGTATCGATGGAATGTGACGGCCGTGCTGACACTTGGGCTGATTTGGGCGTCTCTTGATGTTAGTGGTAATTATAGTGGGGTGTGGGATGTTTTTAAAGCTTGATAATATACTGGTTAGTCTGGTAATCCTTAGCTTGGTTAGTGGCTCATCGGTGGACGGCTCGACGTGAAAGAATAGTATTGTGTTGTAATAGTCGAGTTGTGGGGTTTAAGAGTTGATTGTGGGTTGTTTGAGCATGTATTATTATTGTTGTTGATTGTGTGTGTGTTGTGTTTGAGGCCTTGTGGCTTGTGGATACCCGATGCATGAGAGTTGTTCCGGCTAGGGGTCGAGTCCGAAGTGCCTTGTGGCTTGTGGATACCTGACGCACGAGAGTGTTTCTGGCTGAGGGGTTGAGCCCAAGGAGTGAAATGAACTACGGGTTTTAGAATGATGTCCTCCATAGTGTCGAGTTGAGACATGATTCAAGAGTGATCCGACATGTCTGATCCTTCCTGGGATTGCGATTGGTTGTCCCAGATGGATTGAGCTCTGCTAATTGTGCGCGCTGAGAGAGTGTCCGGCAGTGTCTGATTTATGATGTTGATTTACTGGTATTTACTTGTGATTTATTTGGCATTATATTGTGTTTGTTGCTTGTGTTATTTGTTATCTGATAGCAGTGGATGCTAGATGTTGGCTGGTGTTAGTTTCGGCCATTGAGAGGTCTAGAGGCGATGACAGGTGAGCTGGGTCAGCTAGTTGCCATTGTATTGTTAATTCTTTTTGGACTTGCTGGGCTTATGGGGGCCAGGTAGGTTCTGCTTGTATGTTTGCTTGTACTTTCCAGGCTTATGGGGGCCTGGTAGGTTTTATGTGTTTACTTAAGTTCAATTCTCCTTCTATGATATTTGGTATATCTTTTGATCTATAATCTTAGTCTTCAAGTTGTTTCTGCCTTTCATGCTCGGTATATTATTGTACTGATGCTCTAGTCAGGGCGCTGCATTCATGCCTGCAGGTGATGATGGGCTGTTATTATACTTGAGGCAGCAGACAAGGCAACGTGGCACGTTGCCCAACACACTTTTTTTGCTCCGTGCCACGTTGGCTAACGCGCTGATTCTGCTCCATGCCACTTTGCCCCTCTGGGCAGCTTGGTTCGGCCTCTCGCGAAATCCCAACTTGGCACTCGTTCGGCCTTTCCCCGGGCTCTTTCCTCATACGTGGCACTCTAAAACTCTCAACCAACATGGGAATGGGCCAACTAAACGCTAGAAACTTACGGGGTGTAACATCTTTCCCCCTTTAAGAACATTCGTCCTTGAATGTTAACTTCTACTTGCAAGAATCTTAACCTTGCAATTACTCATTCTGGAAAAATTTCGGCAGAGTCTCCCCTATAATATGGACTATCCAAAAACCCTAAAACACAGAAAAGTTCAATACAGGTACTCCACACAAGATTATGGCATTCATTTCACAATAGACTGAAGTCAACTACTCCACATATACATGTATATAATGCAACTTATGAAACAACAATAACAACATACCTCTGGCTGCACAATCTGGCTAAGTCTGAAATAACTGAGGATGTCTGGTTTTCATATCATCTTCTGCTTCCCAGGTCATCTTCTCTCGGTTCTTATTTCGCCATAATACTTTAACAGAAGCAACATCTTTAGTTCTTAGTCTGCAGATCTGCCGATCTAGTATGGCTACTAAAGCTTCTTTCTAAGCTAACTCCTCAGTTATTTGGACGTCTTTGACTCGGACAATCCGGGAGGGATCTCCTATGCACTTACTCAACATTAATACATGAAAAATTGGGTGAACGGATTCTATTTCTGGAGGTAAACCAATTCATAAGCCGCCTGGCCTACCCTTTGGCGAATTTGATAAGGTCTAGTAAACCTCGGGTTGATCTTGCCTTTCTTACCAAATATCGTCAAACCCTTCATCGGCAAAACCTCCAGAAATACCCAGTCACTACATTAAACTCTAGGTTTCTCCGCCGCACATCAGCATAAGATTTCTGGCGGCTCTGAGCATTCAGCAGACGTTCCCTGATAAGCTTTAGTTTCTCTTCTTACTGATGAATAATATCTGGCCCAATCAATGCTGATTCTCCTACCTCAAACCAACCAGCTGGCTACTTGCACTTTCGCCCATATAACGTTTCATAAGGCATCATCTAAATTGCTGAATGATAACTGTTATTATAGGCAAATTCAGCAGTAGATTTTCGTCCCAGCTACCTCCAAAATCTAGCACACATGCCCGTAACATATCCTCGAGCATTTGGATTGTACGTTCTGCCTGCCCGTCTGTCTGAGGATGGAAGGTTGTGCTCAGGTTAACCTGCGTCCCCAGGCCCCTCTGAAAAGATTGCAAAAACTTAGCTGTAAACTGCGCCCCTCTGTCAGAGATAATTGATAGCGAAACACCATGCAACCAGACTATTTCTCTAATATACAGCTCGACATAGTCTTCGGCTGGAAAGGTAGCCCTACTACGAAGTCCATATTAACTGGCTCCCATTTCCATAAAGGCACGATTATATCCTGTGTCAGTCCACCTGGTTTCTGATGTTCAGCTTTCACCTGTTGGCAATTGGGACATTGAGCTACGAATTCTGCTATCCCTTTTTCATTCCCGGCCACCAGTAAATCTCTTTTACGTCATGGTACATTTTTGTCGAACCTGGATTGAGAGAGTAACGGGCATAGTGTACCTCGCCCATAATTTTCTGGCAAAGCTCTGCCACATCTGGAACGCAAAGACAATCCCTATATCTCAAAACTCCATCCTCGGGTACTTGGAAATCTGTTACTTCCCCTCGCTGGACCATATTTCTGAGCCGAACCAGGCTAGGATCTTCATACAACCGTTCCTTCACTTCCACAACCAATGATGATACTGCAGTATTTTGGATTATCGCTCCATTGTCTCTCGATTCTACCATACAAACGGCTAAACTAGCTAGCTGATGCAATTCTCGGGCGAATTCCTGCCGCTCGGGCTGTAAATATGCCAGGCTTCCCATGGATTTGCGGCTAAGGGCATCTTTTACAACATTGGCCCTTCCTGGGTGATATAAAATATTCACATCATAATCCTTTAACAGCTCCAACCAGCGATGCTGCCGCAGATTCAACTCTTTCTGGGTGAAAACTGCAAGCTTTTGTAATTAGTGAAAATATCTACATGGACACCATACAGGTAGTGTCTCCATATTTTCAAGGCAGGAATCACACCGACTATCTCCAGGTCATGGGTAAGGTAGTTCTTCTCATGCTTCCTCAGCTGCCTGGAAGCATAGGCCACCTTACGATGTTGCATCAAAACACATCCTAACCCAACACCCAAAGCATCACAATAGACTGCATGATCCTCTGTTCCTTCTAGCAATGCTAGCACCGGTGCCGATGTCAATCTGTCTTTCAGTTCCTGAAAGCTCTGATCACATGCCTCAGTCCAATGGAATTTTGCTGCCTTCTGCATCAGTCTGGTTAAAGGGGCTGCTAAAGTGGAAAATCCTTCCACGAACCTTCTATAATACCCGACTAACCCCAGGAAACTACGTACCTCTGTCGGAGTGGTAGGTCTAGGCCATGTTTTCACTGCCTCTATCTTCTGCGTATCTACCTGTATACCAGCATATGATACAATATGGCCCAAGAAGGCTACTTAATTCAGCAAAAATTCACATTTAGAAATTTTTTCATATAGCTGGCGATCTTTAAGAATCTGGAGCACTATTCGTAGATGATCCTGGTGATCTTCCTCTGAGCGGGAATACACCAGAATATCATCAATAAATACTATCACGAACAAGTCCAGGTATGGTATGAAAATGTTATTCATTAGGTCCATGAACACTGCTGGGGCATTTGTCAGTCCGAAGGACATGACTAGAAAATCAAAGTGGCCATATCTGGTCCTGAAGGAAGTCTTTGGAATATCTCTTTCACGAACCCGGACCTGATGATATCCTGATCTTAAGTCAATCTTTGAAAAATACTTCGCTCCCTGTAACTGATCAAACAAATCATCTATTTTGGGAAGCGGGTACTTATTTTTGATAGTGACTTTATTCAACTGCTGATAATCTATACACATATGGAGGGAGCCATCCTTCTTCCTCACAAACAGAACTGGCACACCCCATGGTGAGGTACTCGGCCTGATAAAGCCCTTGTCTAGCAAATCCATCAGTTTTTCCTTTAGTTCTCTGAGTTCAGCAAGAGCTTATCCGATATGGAGGAATAGATATAGGCTGAGTGCCTGGTAATAGATCAATTGCAAAATCAATTTCCCTTTCTGGGGGAATACTAGGAAGCCCATCTGGAAATACATCGGGAAATTCATTAACCACTAGAATAGACTGAAGGGTCGGAGGCTCTGCCCGAACATCCTGAACTCTACCAATATGATAAATGCACCCTTTTGTTATCAATTTTCTTTCCCAAAGATAGGAAATAAACCTACCTCTTGGCGTGGCTTTACTACCTTTCCACTCTCGTACTGCCTCCCTTGGAAAGTGGAATCGAATAATCTTGGTCCAACATTCGACATTGGAATAGCATGGATCTAGCCAATCCATACCCATAATAGCATCAAAATCAACCATTTCTAGTTCTATCAAGTCTGTTGTAGTCTGACGACTGGCAACCTCTTCTGTACACCCCCGATATACCCTTCTGGCTATAATAGAGTCACCAACGGATGTAGATACTAAGAAAGGTCGTCGAAGAAATTCCGGCATAATACTAAACTTCTGAGCCACTAACGGTGTAACATAGGACAAAGTGTATCCTGGATCTATCAACACATAAGCAGGATGAGAGCAAATGTTCAGCATACATGTCACAACATCTGGTGACGACTCTGACTCCTGTCGCCACGGTAGTGCATAAGTACGGTCTGGGCCGAAACCTGACTGGAGGCCTCTGATCTGCCTCGACCTCTACCTGCTGAAACTGAGGGCCTACGCCCTGCCAGGGATGCTGGAGCTCGTGATCCTGCCGAGGACCTATCCTGTTGATCCCGGTCACCCTGACCCCTAGTTGGACAATTCCTCATCTGATGACCCTCCTGTACACAAATGTAACATGCTGTGGAGCCATACCTGCATGCTCCAGAGTGGCCTTGACTACAAATAGGGCAAAGTGGTATTGTAAACCCACTCTGCTCCACCCTCCTCTATTGTTGTGAACCTACTGCTTGCGAACCTTCGCCGGGCTCTGGCTCGGCGACTAGACCTGCTCTTCTACCGCTATGGTGGAGGCGGGGGTCTAGGTGTCCTATCTGATAATTGTGGCCTAGGTCCTCCCCGGGACTCCTCCTGTAATTCATCCAATCTGTTCCTGCGATGCTGCTCCTGACTTGTTCTCCTAATCTCCCGTTGCCGCTGTCTGATACCCTCAATATTCTGAGCAAAAGCCTGCACACTGGTGATATCCATATCCTCTCGCAGTGTGGTTGTGATGCAAGTCTCGACATATTTCAGGTTCAGCCTCATAATAAAGTGGTCTACCCTGGCTGGCATTGTGTCCACAAAGGCTGGCGCATATCGAGCCAAGGAATCAAACCACATGGCATATTCCCGAACACTCATCGACCCCTGCTCCAAGTGTAGGAACTGATCACCTATCGAATCTCCCGCGGTAGGTAATGATCCAAGAAAGCCTCTAAAAAGCTGGGCCAGGTCGGAGGGGACACATCTCTCCCTCAGGACCTCTCCCAACTCTCATACCAAAGTACGACGATGTCCTGTAGTCAAAATACCGCCAACTCAACTAACTCTGCGGGTGTAGCATGCATCACCCTGAAAATCCTCTACATCTGGTCTAAGTAGTCCTGAGGGTCCTCGGTCCGATCTGTCCCTGTGAATTGTGGGGGACTTAGTGCTAGGAACTCTCGGACCCTCGAACTACCAGGCCTTCCTATGGATTCTGCAACTGTAGATGGCACTGACTGACGCTGAGCAGCCATCATCTGTTCTAGCATAACCACCGCGCTCTTGACCTCCTAGTCGGATCGTACTAGTATAGAAACTGCCGGAGGTGGTGCCGTCACACCGGCCATCCCAAGAGGCTCCTGACGTGGTGGAGACTTCTGGGGAGTTCGAGATGATTCCTCCGTATCATCCTCAAATCAGGCCAATTCTGACCGAGGCTGAGGCAACCTGCTGGTGCCCTCTCCCACTGCTACATCTAGCCTCTTGTCTGTCGTAGGGTGTCGCTGGTCCAACATTTCTCTGCAAGAAAAAGAGTATAATGAGCTTATGGACTCAACCCTATACTGTACTGCTCTATGGCACGACTAAATAAGAAGAAAGAGTAACCATCCTATCATGCCTTGCAGCCTCCTGCCTATAGTATGTGGTGCACAACACATCCATAAACAAGACTATACTTAGAATGATTTGCAGATTCCCTGGGATACGACCTGCTCTGATACCAAGTTTTTCACGCCCCACCTTGGGAGGCATGACTAGCACCTGGTGCCCTACTAGGACCTGAACCGCTGAGCTGACTGAGCCTAAGCACCTCTGGTGCAGGGTTGACTCTAACTCTAGAATCAAGAAAACAACGGGCTATATAGCGGCTGTAAGTACAACACCCGACCATCTTATTACTCCTAGAGGCTTGCAGATTGTGTTACTTCCCTATGGTTAGATGATATCGGCCGTGTGGGGCCCATATGTTTTTTAGATTATGTATGTTGGCCGTGTGGGGCCTTGTTTAGCTGTTGATTGGTGGCTTGTCGGTCGTAGCTCAGTTTAGCATCTGATCTTACTTTTCAGTTATAACTAGATATCATGGTGGCCTTGTCGGCTCGCATAGGACCCCCTATGATTGTTTGTCTCTGGTTAGCTGTATATTTTTCATAGGTGGCTATAGGCCTTTTCGGCCGGGGGTTGTATTAGCCGCTATATAGCCCGTTGTTTTCTTGATTCTATAGTTAGAGTCACCCCTGCACCAGAGGTGCTTGGGCTCAGACAACTCAGCAGTCCAGGTCCTTGTAGGGCACCAGGTGCCAGTCAGGCCTCCCAAGGTGGGGCGTGACAAGGGGAACCAAGGTCTGATATATTATAAAGATAAAAACTACAACCGAGGCCAATACAGGGATAGGAGTAGAGGCAAAGACAATGGTGACTGGAAAAAGCGTAAGGAGTAACAAAATAGCAGAAGCGGTCCATATATTCCTCCAAGGAACCGTGAGCCAGAGTCTAGTGGTTGAAAGGTGGAAGACATGTTATCCAAGGTACTCAAGCAGATGGAGGCGACATATGGCCATTTTAAGGAACTCCACGCTGATATTTAATGTATGAACCAAAAGGTGGAATCACATGTCGTTGCCATTAAGCAGATTGAGCAGCAACTGGGTCAGATTTCTGTTGCTATGAAACAAAGGTAGAAGGTCACGCTTCACAGTAATACAGTTCAAAATCTGAAAAATGATAGTCATTTCATGGTGTGCACTACTAGGAGTGGGAAGGCAATAGTTGATCCTCCGATGCCGGTTGTGACTTATAAATAGTTGAGCTCGTGCTGATTGATGATGATAAGATGGCGGACTTCGAGGAGAAGATTTGGTTGATGATCCCATGGATATGAAAACTCCTAGTAATGCAGAGGAGCACGGGTCTGGAAAGGGAAGGAGAAGGAGGTACCTCAAAAGATCACGCCTATTCCTAGACCTCCTCCCCTTTTTTCGCAGAGGCTGAAGAAAAAGGTCAAACATGGGAAGTATCACAAATTTATTTCGATGCTGAAACAATTGTATGTGAACATCCCATTAGTCGAGGTACTTGAGCAGATGTCCGGCTATGCTAAATTCATGAAGGACCTCATCACCAGAAAGAGGACCGTGAGCTTTGAACCTGCTAATAATTTGCATCACTGTAGTGCAATAGCATCTCGGTCTCTTGTGTAGAAAAAGGAAGACCTTGGAGCTTTCACAATACCGTGCACTATTGGAACTTTTAACTTTTCTAAGGTGCTATGTGAACTGGGTGCTAGTATAAACTTGATGTCGTTAGCAGTGTTTAGGTAGTTGGGCTTAGGAGCCCCCAAACTGACTACAATGTGGCTATTGATGGTAGATCGCACGGTGAAAAATCCAGTGGGGATTCTCTATACTGTGCTAGTGAAGGTAGAGTCCTTTATATTTCTGGCCGACTTTGTTATTTTGGACTGTGAGGTTAATTTTAAGGTCCCCATTATCTTGGGGTGACCATTCCTCACCACCAGACGTGCTCTTGTAGGCATGGAGACCGGACAACTAAAATTTTGATTGAACAATGAAGAGGTAACATTTAATGTGTGCCGGTCCATGAAGCAACCAAATGACATGCGGGTGGTCTCAGTGATTGATGTTGTGGAAGATGAACTTCTAAGCATGCCTATTGATGAGTTGGTGACTATTGAGGATTTAGCAGCAGTTTTGATGAATGTTGATGTTGAGGAGATCTATAGGGGTAATGAGATCGTGAATGCACTTGCTAGTATGGGGTCATACACTTATGCTCCAAAAAAGATTGATCTTGATATGAAAAATCGTGTGACCCCAAGCCATCTATTGAGGAGCCTCCAGTATTGGAGCTCAAAGCACTCCCATCTCACTTACGGTATGTATTTCTAGGGACTAAAAACACCTTACCAGTCATAGTTGCAGCTGACTTGAAGGAATGGAAAGTGGAGGCATTGGTCTCTATTTTGAAGAGGTATAAAAAGGCCATTGGGGGGACCATTGCAGATATTATTAGGATCCCATCTGGTATTTGCACATATGAGATCCAGCTTGAGCTAGACTGTATTCCGAGTATTGAGCATCAGCGTAGGTTGAATCCACTTATCTAAGAGGTCGTCAAGAAGGTAATCATCAAGTGGTTGGATGAAGTTATGGTTTACCCTATTGCTGACAGCAAATGGGTGAGCCCAGTTCAGTGCATGCCAAATAAGGGAGGAATCACGCTGGTCCCAAATGCTAACAGTGAGCTCATTCCACTCAGACAAGTCATAGGTTGGAGAGTATGCATGGACTATAGGAAGTTAAACCACTAGATTCAGAAAGATCACTTTCCTATGCAGTTCATGGATCAGATGCTAGACCGACTTGCAGGAGTAGGATGGTATAGTTTCCTTGATAGTTATTCGAGGTACAATCAGATCTCTATAGCCCTGGAAGACCAAGAGAAAACCACTTTAACCTATCCCTCTGGTACATTTCCTTTCAAGAGGATGTCGTTCGGGTTATTTAATGCGCCTGCCGCTTTTCAGCGCTAAATGATGTCCATATTTTATAACATGGTGGAGGACACCATTGAAGTCTTCATGGATGAATTTTTGGTGGTATGTGATTCATATGATGATTGTTTGGTTCATTTGAGCAAGATGCTGCAGCGATGCGAAGAGACCAACCTAGTGCTTAATTGGAAAAAGTGTCATTTCATGGTCAAAGAAGGTATAGTGCTCGGCCACAAGATTTTTTGTAAGGGCATTGAGGTGGATAGAGCCAAGATCAATGTAATTGCTAGTCTACCACCTCCAATTTCTGTAAAAGGTGTACGAAGTTTTTTGGGGCATGCAGGATTTTATAGGAGATTCATCAAGGATTTCTCAAAGATTGCACATCCCTTGTGTAAGATACTTAAGAAAGAGGTGAAGTTTGTGTTTGATGATGCGTTTCTGAAGGCTTTTGAATGCCTAAAGGAGAAATTGACCACTGCCCCGATCATAGTGGCACCTGGCTAGTCCTTACCATTTGAGATTATGTGTGGTTCTGACGGAGTGGCCCTGAGAGCTGTATTGGGCCAAAGGTGTGAAAAGATTTTCCACCTAGTTTATTATGCTAGCAAGGCTCTTAATGCAGCTTAGAAAAATTACACCGTGATGGAATAAGAGTTGTTGGTTGTGGTATTTTCTTCCGAGAAGTTTCAGGCTTACTTTTTTGGAACTAAGGTGATAGTTCATACAAACCATGCATCTTTGAGATATTTGATGGCAAAGAAGGATGCAAAACCACAGTTGATTCGTTGGGTTCTATTGCTTCAAGAGTTCGAGTTTGAGGTTAAGGACCGGAAGGGTATTGAAAATCAGGTGGCAGATCACTTATCAAGATTAGATACAGATGCAACACTTCGATATAAGCTTGATATAAATGACACATTCCCTGACGTGAAGGTTTGGCTGCTTTCCAGGACCTCATTCCATGGTATGAAAACTTTGCGAATCATCTGGTGAGTGATACGGTACTTGAAGATTTAACGTTTCACCAGAGGAAGAAATTTAGGTCAGATGTGCGAAAGTTTTTCTGGGATGAGCCTTACTTATTCCATATATGTGTTGATGGGGTGATTCAGAGATGTGTGCCCGAGGTAGATATGTTAAGCATATTGGAGCTTACCACTCATCCCCTGTTGGAGCCACAACAGCGGGATTCACACAACCCATAAAATTCTGCAATGTGGGTACTAATAGCCAACAATTTACCAAGATGCACATGATTTTGCAAAGGCAAGGAGGCATATCTAGGAGGAATGAGCTCCCTCTCATTCCCATCCTTATCATTGAGATGTTTGACGTTTGGGGCGTTGACTTCATGGGCCCATTTGTGAGCTCAAACGGGATTAAGTACATACTTGTAGCTGTGGACTATGTTTCGAAGTGGGTGGAGGCAATTGCTCTTCCAAATAATGAAGGTAAAAGTGTCACAACATTCTTGAAGAGGAATATTTTTGCTAGATTTGGGACTCCCAGAGCCATCATTAGTAATGGGGGTTTGCACTTATGCAATCGGTTGTTTAAGACTTTGCTTTAGAAATGTGGAGTGAAACACAGGGTGGCAACACCTTATCATCCATAATCGAGTGGGCAAGTTGAGGTCTCCAACCGGGAGATAAAGACCATCTTGGCAAAGACTGTGAATGCTAACTTGATAGATTACTCTAGGAAGCTAGATGATGAGTTATGGGCTTATCTTAATGCATTCAAGACCCCTATAGGTATGTCTCCGTATCATTTTGTGTATGGGAAAGCATTTTATCTTCCGGTCGAACATGAACAAAAAGCTATGTGGGCGCTTAAGAAGCTGAATTTGAATTGGAAAGAGTGTCATTTCATGGTCAAAGAAGGTATAGTGCTCGGCATAAGATTTTTTGTAAGGGCATTGAGGTGGATAGAGCCAAGATCAATGTAATTGCTAGTCTACCACCTCCAATTTCTGTAAAAGGTGTTCGAAGTTTTTTGGGGCATGCAGGATTTTATAGGAGATTCATCAAGGATTTCTCAAAGATTGCACATCCCTTGTGTAAGCTACTTAAGAAATAGGTGAAGTTTGTGTTTGATGATGCATGTCTGAAGGCTTTTGAATGCCCAAAGGAGAAATTGACCACTGCCTTGATCATAGTGGCACCTGACTGGTCCTTACCATTTGAGATTTTGTGTGGTTTTGGCGGAGTGACCCTGGGAGCTGTTTTGTCCCAAAGGTGTGAAAATATTTTCCACCTAGTTTATTATACTAGCCAAGGCTCTTAAAGCGGCTTAGAAAATTACACAGATGACGGAATAAGAGTTGTTGGTTGTGGTATTTTCATTCGAGAAGTTTCGGGCTTACTTTCTCGGAACTAAGGTGATAGTTCATACAAACCATGCAGCTTTGAGATATTTGATGGAAAAGAAGGATGCAAAACCATGGTTGATTCAATGTGTTCTATTTCTTCAAGTTCGAGTTTGAGGTTATGGGCCCAGGAAGGGGGCCCGAAAATCAGGTGGCGGATAACTTATCAAGATTAGATGCAGATGCAACACTTAGAGATAAGCTTTGTATAGATGACACATTCCCGACGCGTGCAGTTTTTGGCTGCTTCCCAGGACCTCATTCCACGGTATGCAAACTTTGCAAATTATCTGCGGTGAGTGAAGTGGTGCTTGGAAGATTTATCGTTTCACCAACGGAAGAAATTTAGGTCGGATGTGCAAAAATTTTTTGGGATGAGCCTTACTTATTACACATATATGTGTTGATGGGGTGATTCGGAGATGTGTGCCAGTAGAGATGTTGAGGCATATTGGAGAGCTTACCACTCATCCCTTTGTTTGGGGACCACGGGCGGGATTCCACCACGGCCCATAAATTACACCAATATGGTACTAATAGCCAACTATTTACCAAGATGCACATGATTTTGCAAAGGCAATGAGGCATATCTAGGAGGCATGAGCTCCCTCTTACTCCCCATCCTTATCATTGGTGTTTGGCGTTTGGGGCATTGACTTCATGGAGCTTTATTTATGAGCTCAAACAGGGTAAGCCCATACTTGTAGGCGTAGGCTATGTTTTGAAGTGGGTTGAGGCAATTGCGCTTCAAAATAATGAAGGTAAATGTGTCACAGCATTTAACTGGCTTGAAAATATTTTTGCCATATTTAGGACTACTAGAGCCATGTCATTAGTGATGAGGGATTTTCACTTCTGCAATCGGTTGTTTCGGAGCTTTGCTTGAGAAATATTGAGTGAAACACGTGGTGGCAACACCTTATCATCCACCCTTAATCGAGAGAGGTAGACAGGATTGAGGTCTCCAGCAGGAGATAAGAAGACTGCATCTTGGCAAAAGGCTGAGTGCTTGGATAGATTATTCTAGGAAGCTAGATGATGAGTTATGGGCTTGGCGTCTTTTGCATTCCAATACCCCTATAGGTATGTCTCCGAATCATTTTGTGTATGGGAAAACATGTTATCTTTCGGTCAAACTTGAGCACAAAGCTATTTGGGCGCTCAAGAAGCTAATTTGGAATTGGAAAAAGTGTCATTTAATGGTCAAGAAAGGTAGTACTGCCGCAAAGATTTGAAGTGGGCATTGAGGAGGATAGAGCCAAGATCAATGTAATTTCTAGTCTACCACTTGAGATTTCCGTAAAAGGTGTTCGAAGTTTTTAGGGCATGCGGCATTTTATAGAAGATTCATCAGGATTTCTCCAAAGATTGCACATTCCTTGTGTAAGATACTTAAGAAAGAGGTGAAGTTTGTGTTTATGATGCGTGTCGAGAAGGCTTTGAATGCATAAAGGAAGCGACCTTGCCCCGATCATAGTGGCACTGGCCAGTCCTTACCATTTGAGATTATGTGTAGTTGGCAGGTAGCCTGAAAGGCTGTGTTGGGTTAAAGGTGTGAAAAGATTTTCCACCGGTTTATTATGCTATCAAGTCTCTTAATGCAACTTAGAAAAATTACACCCGTGAGCGGAATAAAAATTTGTTGGTTGTGGTATTTTCATTTCGAGAAGTTTCGGCCTTACTCTTGGAACTAAGGTGATAGTTCATACAAACAATAAACTTTTACATATTTGATGGCAAAGAAGGATGCATAACCACGGTTGATTTGATGGTTCTATTGCTGCAAGTTGAGTTTGAGTTAAGGACGGAAAGGGCTGTCCGAGTGTGGATCACTTATCAAGATTAGATGCAGATGCAACTTGCCCGAATAAGCATTATAGGTTACACATTCTACGGCGTGCGAGTTTTGGCTGCTTCACGGGACATTCCATGGTATGCAAACTTTGCGAATTATCTTGTAGTGATGTGAGTGCTGGAAGGAATTTATCGTTTCACCAACGGAAGAATTTAGGTCGGTGTGCGAAACATTTTTTGGGATGAGCCCCTACTTATTCCACATATGTTCTTGTGAATGGGTAATTCGGAGATATGTGCCGTGTAAGATGTTGAGCATATTGGAGGCTTACCACTCATCCCCTGTTGGAGCCCACCACGGCGGGATTCACACAACCCATAAGAATGCAATGTGGTACTAATAGCCAACCATTTTACCAAGATACCTTGGTGCCCCGGCTAAGGCAAGGAGGCATATCTAGGAGGCATGAGCTCTCTCTTACTCCCATCCTTATCATTGAGTTGTTTGATGTTGGGGGCATTGAATTCATGGGCCCATTTGTGAGCTCAAACGGGATGAAGTACATACTTTTTGCTGTGGACTATGTTTCAAAGTGGGTGGAGGGAATTGCGCTTCCAAATAATGAAGGTAAAAGTGTCTAACATTCTTGAAGAGAATATTTTTGCCCGGTTGGGACTTCGAGAGCCATCATTAGTGATGGGGGTTTGCACTTCTACAATCGGTTGTTTCAGACTTTACTTTAGAAATGTGAGTGAAACACGGGGTGGCAACACCTTATCATCCATAATCGAGTGGGAAAAGTTGAGGTCGCAGAGAGATAAAGACCATCTTGGCAAGAGCGTGAATGCTAAGCTGGATAGATTAATTCTAGGAAGCTAGATGATGATGAGTTATGGGATTATCATCTGCATTCCAGACCCCTATAGGTATGTCTCCGTATCATTTTGTGTATGGGAAAGCATGTTATCTTCTGGTCGAACTTGAGCACCTTTATGTGGCGCTCAAGAAGCTGAATTTGAATTTGAGTGATATACGAACTTGAGGGCTTGTCCAGTTGAATGAGCTAGATGAATTTCGTTTGAAAGCCTATGAAAGTTCAAAAATTTATAAATAGAGGATGAAAATTTAACATGACCAGAAGATTGATTATAAAGTTCAATCAAGATGATACATGAGATGTGCGCTATTACTAACTCTAGGCTTCGCTTGTTTTCTGGCAAGTCGAAGTCTAAGTAGTTGTGACCATTTCTAGTGGTTCAAGTATTCTCCTATGAGGGAAATTTGGTGGAAAACCATGAAGGCAAACGGTTCAAGGTGAATGGCCAATGAATGAAAGCCTATCGGGGAAAAGTGAAGAAGTTAAATGGTGGACTTGCTTTAGGCTATGGTGAGATTTGAGTATCCGAGAGACTTGCCCCGTGCCCACGACGTTAAATCGGGTGCTGCATGGGAGGCAACCCATAGGGTTGCGGGTGGCGAAGTCTAAGTAATCAAGATACACGCGTCGTGCCGCGACGTTGGGCAACTTCTTGGAGGCAATCCAGTTGTAATTATATAATGTAAATATAGTGTTCACAAGTATTGAAGTGTAGAGTTTAATGCCGCTGAAAAAGATTCGGATTCATACACAAAACCCTGACTTCATAACGAGCCATTCTAAGATTGCATGGCTCGTGGTTTCAAATCATTGTTACTATCTGGAGTGCCCTCTCACAGAATCGAACCAACGGGCACTTAGAACGGACCATACTTATTTGTCATGGATGTTAGGTTACTTGTTAACAAATTCTGCCAGGCACGAGAAATCCATGGAAAGAACCTACGGATGCATAGTACGGGTCGTTGTCACAATAACGACCCGTCATATGTGCCCATAGTTCAACAAGTAAGTGTCCAAAACTCTAACAATGGGAAGTAGGTATGGGTCGTTGTTAATTTACAAGATCCATTAGACGAGTCATGGCTAAAAATTAAATATTCCTAGCCCGACCCAACTTGCCCAGGCCCACCTTTATTTAAAACCGCACACACCCGTAATGCACACTTCACATTCAAAAATCAAAAAAAATCACCGACCTTCACTCCCTGCAGTTTACACAATCCGATCACATCACTACTCCTACCACAAGAATTGGGGCGGCTCAAGAATTTACACCATTGATCAATGGTCATCTTTCACGCTAAATTAGAGCCATATTTGGTGTAAAGAAACCTTGTTTCTTCCTTCTCATCGTCATACACTCCCCAAATTAAATTGCATAGTGGCTTGCTTCATTAAAATTACAATACTGAAATTATGCATTGGGATTCATATTCACTTGGAAATTAATGAATAGGGAGAAGTGTGGCTATACCTTAAGTACATGTCAAAAGCGGAAACTGAAGTACGCATCATTAAGTAGTAAAACCTAATCTAATGGGTGCTATGAACTTTTGATGGGGAGTAGAGACAATAGTCCGCCAAACATTTGTTTCAATGCCTAAGTACTACTTGGGTTTTTGGCTAAAGGTTTATGGATCGATGCGAATGAGGGCGAGACTACGACCAATCACTTGTCTGATTGTACCCTACAACGGCTAATTGATCGGAGTCGTTGCAGACTGCTCAGGGATCCTAGATCTTAGTCTCATAGCAACTAATTCAACAGACCATTGGTTCACCTAATGGATCATTGAAACTAGTTGTTGTTTAAAGTCCCTAACCTAAGCCTTGTACTCCTTGGCAGGACCGTCATACGGACCATTGTATCTTACAATGGACCGTTGTACTTGCTCGTGGGAACACGCTGCGAGACTTCCGGTAATTTGATTCAATAACCACAGGAACGGGTCATTGTTACCTATAATGACTCATCTTGAGAAGGTCATACATTTGATAAAACCCCAATATGGCTTGTCTTGTTTTTGTTAATCATACAATGTGTATCATAGGTAAAAATGACTTCAACGAGGAAACAAGAAGCAACAGAGATTGTCACGGAAGGAAGTTCAAAAGTAGCGAGCTGCATGATGGTCAGAATCGAACAACTCTAGTGGTTCAGTGCTTGAATGCTGGTTCAGGGAGTGACATGAGAAAAATGGCCATCTAAGTAATTATGATTGAAAGATTGATATGTTACTCAAGTTAAGCCATGGGTTAAAAAGAAATAAAATATGCGGCACGGGGTTACACATGAGGTTGGATGGTTTTGAGTCGCCTCAACCAGTTCCAGTCGATGGTCAAATCTAATATTGGGACAAAATGGAGAGAGAGAGCTACTTAGCAGTGATGAGAGCCTCCATGCTAGAGTTGTCACCTAGACCTACTCCACTTTTACCATCATAGCTTTGTCAATGATAGAGGAGGACACGGATGTAGGAATTCCCTCGGTTACGTGACCTTGGTGGAGCCCGCATGAAAAAAGGCAAAAGAGCGGGCCACTAAGGGAGGTGGAGGATGAAGAAATAATAAAAATGAAAAAAAAGGAAAAGCGAGCATTGAAAGCTTACCTTAAAGAAAGTCGATACACCGCCAATGCGCATGAAATCTTGGAAAAGTTAAAGTGTGGCAGCTCTAGTGTGCGGGTAGTTACGGAGGAGAGTTGCGAAAACTTGAATATGCACGAGGCCACGGCCCGATCTTGTTACTACTACACAAAGTGGAGTCATGATTGAGACTCTAGCTCACCGGTCACAGGGTGCATACGCAGCCCCGTTGACTTGAACCAACGGCATCTAGGACACCCAGGTATGTCCTTATTCTCATGTTTTACTTTTTGAATGTGTCGAGGGCTATTTGCATGATTTTTCAATGGGGGTGGGATAGTACTTGATTTTTTTAAGCATAACTGAGGGTTTTTTCTTCTTTGGATGTCTTTTCCCTCGGGTGTTCTTTATCTAGTAGAACTGGCATGTTTAGGGTTATTGTTTTATTTTGTTTGTTGGTTAACTGCAAAAAGAAAAATGCAGGGCGTAAGAAACGAGCAAACAAAGCATATGATGAACTAATTTTGTGATGTATGTTAAATGACATCCCTCTAATTGCTTTTGTGTGAATATACTTGTCTTTGTGGCCGTGACTAGTATGGATCTTTGTATGGTATCATAGGTATCTCTAGGATAGTAATGTTAAAGTTGTGCATGAGCCTTGTGGTTGGAACTTAGCTGTGCAATCAAGTGCTTGTGTGAGTAAGACATAGGATTAGTTCGGCATTGTGTCAATCTAGAACTTGCACAGTTGGTCATACGAATGGGAAGGAAGTAGGAAAGGATCATAGGAAATTTACAGCGAATATTCCACTTTGCTTAAAAAGAACTACCAAATAGAAATAAATATCCCTTGATCCCAATTTTGAGCTCAAATTGACCTTTCTTTTTGTTGAAACCAATTCACCGTCATGCTTTGATTATAACAAACCTGTTTTGACCACAGTCCCTCTTGAGACATTGTGAATCTCCAACTCGGGCAAATTCTTAAGTTGGGGGTGGCTATTATAGGGGTGATTAAGAAGAGTAGGGTGGAAAATAATTGAGGAATGCAAACAAAAAGGTGGGTGCGGTGTGCAGAATGAAGTTTGAAATTTAAGTAATTAAAAAAAGGGAGAAAAGGAGAACAAACAAAAACGAATGTTAGAAAGAAAAATGAATGCTTGAAAGAAGGAAAACATCACCCGTAGTTGCCAAAAAAAGTAAGAAAAGAAAGAAGAAAGTAAGGGAAAAGGAAAAGATGTGAAAAAGAGGTTGGAGTGGAGCCAAAGTTAGTGTAGTGACAAGGAGGGTTAGGTTACTATTCCCATATCTATCATATCCAACCCCGATCTAGGCTACATCTAAAAAAAGTCTGATGATCCTAGTTCAACGCGTCTAAAAATCGAGGTATTAAAGTAAAGGAAAGCTTATGGTATTATATGCGAATAGTTAGAATTTATTTATGAGTGTAGTGGGTATTTCCTAGTCCCAAGATAAATATTGGCATGATCATATACATATGTGTGTGTGGGACTTCTTTGTGATGAAGTCACACGATTGCATGGGTTGATTGCTAGCTACCTAGGGGAAATGTCAGTTGAGTGTGCTTTGTTGTGTAGTGATAATATGATGCCATCCTTTGATCCTATTATGTCATGTTGAGAATTGTTGAGTTGTCACACCAAGTTCTGTTTTAACCTGGTAGGAGGGAGTTTGATTGAGTTAACATCTTGTATGTTTTGTGAGGATTTAGTTGCTATGCATCTCCTAGGTTTCCTCTAGTTAGCGTTGCCATGGGTTGATTTATTTATTTACTTGGACATGCAAGCATGCTAAGTTTAGGGTGTTAATGTGCCATGAATTTTGACACTAGTGACTCTTAAAACTATGTGAATGCGCATGACTTTAGGTACATTTATGTGGATATAACACATTTTGGTAGTTTTGTAGGTAAAATGGAAGTGGGAGTCCAAAAATTGAGAAAAATGCCTCGAATGGTGTACTATGGACCGTTGGTCCCTACTACGAATCATCCTAGTCAGCTGTTGCATGCAATTTAGAGAAGTTGTTAAGCAGAGTGCCAAGCAATGGTTGAATCCCATAGACCGTACGAGCTTACAATGGATCGTCCCCGATCGGCCGTGGGTTGAAACGAGAGAGAATGTAAAAATGAAGTTTCATACAGCGATGGTTCCTATAGATCATGTGAACTTACAATGGACCATCTATCTGATTGTGCAAAGAATCAAAGAACAATGATTAGGAAGGCTGCATGCAACGAACATCGGGACGGGTCGTACCTTCTAAGGTCGGGTCATTCTGAGGGCACATGCCTCTAGGATCAGAAACCATGTTCATGAGGCCGGGAAACAATGGACTAGACCCATGGCTGCGTGAGATCTCACAACAAGTTGTTGCTTGAGGCCAAATGCTGAAAAAAGACAAGTACGGCTAACGATTGGATTAACAGACGCTCAAAGCCCGTTGAAGCTACCAACGGACCATGGTACTGAAACCAGAATCCTAGTTGATTTAGGAAAGGATTTGTTTCATGTGTATAAATATTTTGTTTAGGTTTATTTACAGTTTATGAAATTTTTACTACTTTGAACATTATTTTTGGGTGTTGTTGACTGTCATCAAGGTTAAAGAACAAAGTTTATAATTTTGTTCTTGATTTTGAATTAAAACAACATTAGAGTTTTGTTCTTTGATTGCTGATTTATTCAACTCACAGTGGTTTCTTCTATGAATCATTGTAAGTTACAGTTATGATTTATTCTCTAATTTATAACTATGACTATTCAATTATGAAATTAGCTAATCCATAACTAGGATTTTCAAAACCATGATGAATTAACACACATAGGTAAAAATACTTAGTGAATCTTGAATGGGATTTATGCATGTATTATTTTTTCCTTTGTTTTAATTGCTTCTTAACGGTTGCAAACATTGGAATTTGCTTTATTCTTACTCTTGCGGATCAAGAAATTTGATAGAAAGGAAAAAGGGATTAGCAATGGAGAGTTGAGGCACAACCTCAGCTAATAGCTTGACCTTGTACGGAAATAGCTAATCCGATATTAAGGGTAAGGGTTAGTTAGTATATACACCCGCATACGGACCGGTTGCGTGATGATAATCATCTAGATTGCGGACCAACCATTTTAGGTGAAGTTAACTTGTCAATATTGCATAACACCGGAATAGATCACTAGTATACAATGTCTTGTGGTTATGAGGTCATGGGGAACACAATCTAGTCAACTCCCATATTGAATATAATCGAATTTAATCAAAGATCAAATCATTGTTCTCTATTGCTTTTCATTATTTTGTGTTTCAAATATTCCCCCCTAGGAAATAAGTAAGTTGATAGTATTAGCTAAACGCATTAACTAAAGTTCTCTTCATATTCATCGTGGGATTCGACCCCAACCCTGGTTGGATTATGTATTTGACATCGACCGCTTTATATCTTATTCTGAGTGTAATTTGGATGACATCAGATCTCTTATGTGATTTACATCTAAGTTGATTATTATTTACTAAAGTGCTTGACGAAAGCTAGACAATATGAGTTCCATTCTTGTTAAGGTGCATATTTTATCACTATCTGCTGGAGTCTTAGCCTAAATCGATGATCTTTTTACACTATTTCCAATCTGTTCACTTCTTTAGTCAACACGAAAGTAATTTGTTATCTTTAGGACCCTCGAGAAATTTGAAAATATGCAGTGTGTTTATCTTTCTTCTACTTGTTGTATTTATGATACCTTATGCAATAGGTATAATGCATTATTTGACAGTTTGCTGAACCCATTATTATTGGTTCAATTAGTTGTTCCGGCAGGGAAAAATCCAATTCCTTCACATGAACTTTGTTTTAATTGATTCTCAAGTTAGTGTTAATTTGAAAATTATTTTGGGTTATTTGTAGACCATTAAAAAAACTTGAGATTCCAAAATAAGTGGCATACTAGTTTATTATGCCATAGAATATCTTTGGTTCAGGTGGACTTTCTGTTGATCAATGCATCTTAAACAATATGGTCACATTGTCATACATATTAATTTCATATGTTGGTTCTCACAGAAATCATTTCGTTTGTAGTATGCAAGCAAGTTTGAGTTTATTTTTTAAAGTGGCTGAATAGCTGACGTTGTCAAGACTCCTCATCATTTAATTAATTAATTTATTTATTAGTTTTTCTAAGTTTCCATTGTAGTTATATATTAGTTCCCTCACTGGTGATAGTAACATATGCTTTATTGGTAGAAAGCTTATACTTATATGACTGTTTAGTCCATAGTTTATGATAAAAAAATGTAGAAATTGCATCTGGTTATTGTCAAATGTTATTCCATATATATTATGTAAGTTTCATTCATTATGGCAATCATTACATATACTGTTCTTATCTCCTTTTGAATGCATGAACTACTCTACCCGAGTCCAAATGGGCTCTCTACACATATTATTGGCATTTTCATGTTAGGTCGCGACCCGACACAATAGCCTCAATGAGTCAGCCTCAGAAATAGGAAGGGAAGGAAATATTTGATAATAGGCAAGAGACCTTCACGATTGTAGTGGGCTGGTGTCCAAGAATTAATTGCAGCAGCAGGATCCTGAAATGGAATTTGGACCAGAAGTCCATATTTTTTCTTTCATATTGCCTTATCTCTATATTATTATTACATTTTATTTGTGAATGCTAACGTTTTAAATGAATCTAAATGAATTCCCCAAAGAATTTCTTATACATTTCATTGATTTACTTATGTTTATTTACACATATTGCTTAACGAGTTTAAAAAATAAACTTAGAATTGTTTTTGGAATGTCCAAAACATTCTACTTAGGCAAACTCAAGGTTTGAGGCTAGTTTAAGGAAAAATTTTCACATTCCTTTATAGTCAATGATTAGCTTAATCCACATTTGAGAGGTTTGATTAATTTTGATTTAGTCCAAAGTCTCAAGAGTGAATAATATCCAAAGTTATAATTATTCCAAAGTTATTCGTTCAAACAACTAAACGACGAGTATTCAACTCAAGTTTCTTGATTTTCAAAATGATTTGAAGGATTTTCAAGGATTGGCAAATTTTAAACCCGCCGGTTAACCATATTTGCGGATCCTTTAAGGTTCTTAACACCTTCCTTAGAGGATTACTTGAACGCTTACCCAACTCTAATTTTTAAAACAAATAGGGTTTTATTATTAATTACCTTTTTGTTAATTTTTTAAAATTAGTGGCGACTCAATGTTTCAAAATGTTATGACAAGATTTTCGATCTTTGGTTCAAAATCAATGTGTAACAACATGATATGTATGGAAAAAAGTCACACCTTAATTATAGTCATTCTAATATAAAATATTCCTATGAAATATTTCTATATATTTATAAATTAAATTATTTAATTAGTATTACTATATAAGGAAAGTGTTACACCCTGATTTTTTTTTGATGATTATGTGATGTTTGTATGCTATGTTAAGGAAAGTACGGGCTGTATGTTGGCTTTAAGTGAGGAGGGAGACATGTGACAAGTGGTGAGAAAAAGATGTATCTTGAAGTTCATAAGAAAGGGTCAGCTTTAAACAATCATATCTCCCAATATAATGATTAGAAGTCCGACTGACCTATCAAATTAAAGATATACGAGTCTAATTTTTAGAGAATAAAACTGCTCATCAATTAGATTCTGAACTAATATATTATGGTCATTTACTAGGTATTGTCCAAGTAGTGACATGAAGCACCGCCTTAGCGCCTCCACCATCCGACCCCTATTTATTTTAGTTGTTGATGCCCAAATTATTTCATCACTATCCAACTTCGAGCTGCCTATTTTGCGAAATTTCTCTATATCTATTTTTCAGCAAAGAACCAAGGTAAAGCAAGGCAACAGACCTTCACCAAATTCAAGGGAAAGTTGAGCACGACACTAGAAGTTGGTAGAGATCGATTCCCAGACTATTTGTTGAAGTTGCTACATTGAGTCATTGTGTTGGAGCACAAGTTGGGTAGAAGAAAGATAATGAACTTACTCCTTTATTGGATAAGTTATCTTCAACTAAGGTAAAAATTTCCTCCTTGAACTCTATATGTTGAAAGTGAAACTTAGAGAGGAAACTTGTGGTCACTTGTGGTGGTTGTTGTGTTGCTTGTATGTGTGTTGTTGCTGCACTTTGGCAACATGGTTGCTGCGGTCTTGAAGTATCTACTTGAGAAGGAGCCTATATTGTGAGGTTAGACATAAGAGAAAAGATAGGTGTTTCTACTTATTTTATTCGCAAGCTAAATAAGAAAATGAATTGAAAATTATATATGTGTTTTGTATGATATTTGAGTGAGGTTGCTGCCCATTTTTGGGAGATTGTTACAACCACATAGATGCTGGAATTTAGAAAAAAGCTGGAAAGTATAAACCTCACCTATGTGGGATTTAAACACCAAAAGAAAGTAGCGCAACTCCCTTGAGTTTCCTCAATTTTAAGTCTAAGGTATGTAGAAATTGCTGAAAATTATTTTGTGATATGACTATTTCGTTATATGTTTTGGGACATGAATCATTACTGAAAAATTGGCATAAACCCACATCCATTTCATGAGTTGTAAGTAATGAATTTGAAGGTGTCGGAGTTTCTTAACTGCCGGGAAGAAATTGGCTAAAAGAGATGCGGCAGTGAGGTATGTAGAAGCACATATATTCTTATTTTGCAAGCACAAAATCTTATTTTTGAAAAAGCCAATGTCCCTATATTTTTGATCTCCTATTGAAGGCATATATGATACTTCCCAGAATATCAAATAACTAGATGACAAGCTTGAAGATTTGAAGGTGTATGACGGGAGCGAATGTAAAGTGAAAAGGGCGATAAATTGAGTCTAGAACCCTCACCATGGACATTGTGAGCTAATCCTTTACATTATGTCAAGTGTGTGGTATCAAATCTTTTAACATTCTGATTGCTAAGTGAAATTGGTAAAAATTGCAAGATGATGACACGCAAACAAGCTTTTATGCTAGAAAACGATTTTAAGCTAAACAAGGGAAAATGAGGGTAATGAATTTGAATTTCCTTATGATAGTTTTCCACCATTTTATACACATATTTAAGGTAGTCCGTCCCAAGTCTTGCATGATCAAATCCCGGGTCAAAGCAGGAGAGGTGCAGACTTATTACCACTACTACGGAATACTCCTACGATGTTTTATTTTAGTCATTAGGCATAACCCATGGTTGATTACCATATAATTCACATCGGTGAAGGGCATATTGTAAGTGTGGAATGCATTATTCCATACCATTGTCGGGAGAAATATCATGTTCTTGTGATTCTATTAAGCTTTTCAAGATTTATCAAATAATTTCAAATATTATAAAATTGCTTAAAACTAAATTTTTTAAGAACATACAATAATAATTAAAATAACAAATAAATATATATATATATATATATATATATATATGATGTTGTTGTTTCTTCAGTATGAGGGGGCTAAATTCTTTAGCTAGGGTTTTGGGAACCGTGATCGATTAACGGACGTAGGCAAACCTAATAATGATTCTTGATGGTAAAATTGAGTGTATTGTTATTCTATTTATTTTAATTAGTTTTAGAGGTTACAAATGTTGAAATGTGCTTGTATCATTAACTTCTTTGACCAAGGAGGTTGAAATTAGAAAAAGAGAATAAAAAAAAAATTGAGATACTAACCCTCATCTAATGGACTTGAGATCTAATCAGTATAGTCGTCCAAAACACATAACAAGGGCAAATATGAACACCTAAATTCTGAGAGAATTTAGAGTGAAATTCATCTATTTAGGTCAAGACGTTAGATGAACATAATCGTCGATCTTGCATGAAATTCAACGAGGATAGATCACTAATAAAATAAGCCTATTACATTATCAAATCATGGAGAAAACCAGTCTAGTTCCTTTTCATATATTTGATACAAACAAAATCTTAGCTTAAATTACTTCTTTTATTACAAACCCCCTCCAAAATACTGACGAATTACTCACTATTAACGTATTATTTCTCACCTATCCTTGGGATGGAGCTGACCTAGTTGGGTTACTATATTTGAAAATAGCCGCTTTATACTTCATTGTGAGGTGTAATAACTTATTCCCTAAGGATCAACCCCAACCTAGTTGGGTTACTATATTTGATAGCGACTGATGTTGGGTATATTTTCATGTCTATTTTCCATGTTTTACTCATATTTGATCATGTTTTGAGTTCATAATCCTTAATTTATGATTAAATTCATGAATATGTGTTTCATATGCTAACAAATGATTTGAGTTGATTTGAGAAGGAAACTAAGCAAAATGGGCTCAAAATGATGCAAGGAATGAAGATTTGAGAATCTGACGGGTTTGGTGATATGGCTGGTGTGCTGCACCAAGTACCAAACTGAGAGAAATAAATTCTTAGTGCAGTGCTATGGTGCGCCCCGCACCGATCCTCAAACTTTAGAGAAAAATTCTCCAGGTTGGTGCTATGGTGGGCGGTGCGCCGAGCCTACTTTAGACTAAAAATTTAACTAAGTTTTGGAGTGATAGGAGGCGGCACATCGAGATCCATTCTAGGGCGAAAAAATGATGATTTTTAGGCCAAGTATTGAAGAGAAGCATCATTTGAAGGCTTCGTCTATAAATATAATTCTTAGGTCGTTTTTACGTAGTTTTTGACTTTTGGAAGTAGTTTTTAACTGCTTGAAGCAGTCTTTGCTCATTTTTATTCAGTGGTTCATTTATGAAAGCTTGTAAGCAGTTTGGGAGGAAGACACGGTTCTACAACTAGGTTTCTCTTCTTACTTTGTATTTTTGCATGATTATGACTAAGTATTTATTTTTATAACTTTGTCTTATAGAGAGGCTTAACTCATATTCTAGGGTTGTGGCCTGTTGAATGGTTGATTGATTGACAGATTAATTAAATTTAGTTTTGATTCTTCTTTTATGGTTGTTTGTATTTATTTATTTTAATTTATTATTTATGAGATTGGTCACCTTGTAAGTAACCGGTTGGCTTTCGATTGAACTTGGGAAAGGAGTCGAAAGGGTTAAAAATAAATCTGGTGGAATTTAATGTTCATGAATCCAGTGGTGATAGGATAGAAATTGTTGTTGAGGATATGGATGTACCCTTCAACCCCGTTTACTTAAATACAAGTAGGCATAATCACCGTTTCATTGTTATCGTGACCATAGGGATATAGGAGTTAGGGTTCATGAATGATGTTTGAGTGCTATGGACAGTGGCAAGAAATGGGATAGTAACTACCAACTAACAACCTTAGAAAGAATCATGCTAGTTTAATTACGTCTGAAAAGCTCAACTTGAAACCAACCAGGTGACATTGCCCTAGTACATCATCATTATCGAAATAAAATCAAGCTTGAATTCGTTTTAGATAATTTTATATTTGAGAAGTTGTAGTATTTTAAATTTCAAAACCAATCTTCATATTTACTTGTTTCATAAATTAGTGAAATCAAGTAACAATCACATAACAATTAAATTGACAAATCACTTGTGGGCACCATATGCGGAATTAACAATCCTACATTGCCAGCGACCACGTACGCTTGCGCGCTCTTGGGCGACATCAAGTTTTGGCGTCGTTGTTGGGGCTTGAATATTTTTATTTGTTTGTGGGTTAGAATTTTTGTTTCGCTATTTTTGTATTTTACGTTGTTTCTTATTTTTGTTGAAGTTCACAGGGTTTTTGCCTCAATGTATGCCAAGCACGAAAGTCAGGACCAATATTAGCTTCTCTTGATCTTGAGATAGGGAACCTTTAGAAGATTAGCTATAAAAACATCGGGCAAGCAAAAAATTTGAAGAGAATAGAGAGTTCTTGTGATGCAGTTTATTAGGCCGAATGTGGAGAATGCTTCTAAAGCAATTGTCAAACCAGCCATAACGAGGAACTTTGAGTTGAAAGAAGGGGCATGCGGTTGGTCCAAAACAATTGTCAATTTTAGGGTAAGTTGCACGAGGATCCCCATAGGTATCGATGACATTTATAGAGTTGAGTGAAAACTTTCACTACCAGAAACGTGTCATATGAATATGTCAGATTACTATGTTTCTTTCTCACTAATCGGAGAGGCCGAGGAGTGGATTCAAAATGAGCTTGCAGGATACATCACCACTTAGGAGATCCTCTCTAATAAGTTTATCAATTTGGATTTTCTCTTCCGAAGTACTAAAAGCCGAGATGAAAGATCACACAGATTCGTATAGAGAGATTCTACCAAAAAGTTATGATGAGTGAGAATCTTTTGAACCTCATGAAGTCGGGATTATCAGGATTTAGGAGACAATAAAGTAATGGATGGTGCGAGAAGATGTAAGTGGTAATGAAATGCAAAAATCCATCATGAGATTGAAAGGCAAATAGAGCAATTGGCCCTACAATAGAATATACCATATGGGGAACTCCCGGGTAATACCAAGAAGAATCCCAAGGAAAATATAAATGCTATTTTCTTTGCACTGCTTGGTAAGGAAGTGGTGAGGTTGTCCCTAGAAAAGAAAAAGTTGATGAGAAACGAGGCCGTGAAATCCTAATAATGAGGTAGGGGTCTGGCAACCCACAATCAAAAATTTAATGCTAGACCACCTCCCCATTTCCTCAAAGGTTGAAGAAAAACAAAGACACAACTTTGTAGCAAGTTTCTTGAGTTGTTGAAGTGAGTTCATGAGAATATTCCATTGGTAGAGCTTTTTGCGAGGAAGTTCCAAACTGTGCCAGGTATCTTAGGGATATCGTGGCCCAATAAGCGGAGAGCATACTATTACACCCTGAGGTGCCGTGAATTTACGGCATAGCGTGCCCAAAACCACTGTGAATGTGCATGACTTTAAAAGTATATTTATGTGGATATGACACGTTTTGTGTAGTTTTGCTTGAGTAACAGAGGCCATGGGAGTTAAAGTTGATAAAAGAAAAGAAAAAGGGAAAAGAATGCCTCAGACAAGCCTTTCTACGAACCGTTGGTCCTTACCACGGGCCGTGCGGATTAGTTGTTGCGGCAATTAGAGAAGTGGTTAAGTAGAGTGCCAAGCAATGGCTGAAACCCACAGAACGTAGGAGCATACGATGAACCGTCCTGTTCAATCGTGGGTTGAATTAGAAAGGATATCAATAAGAGTATCATGCAATAGATGGATCTTACAAATCGTAGGAGCATAACGGACCATCTGTCCAGGAGTTTGCGGAAAGGATTAGAAGAGTGATTAGAAGAGTGATTAGAAGGCATCATCCAATTGAAAGACAGAATGGGTTGTGGCATTGAGGGACGGGTTGTTCTAAGAACCCATACCTCACAGGATCGAGAAACCATGTTCGGGAGGCACGGAAACAATGGACCGGGGATAGCATTTCGTAGGATCTCACAATGAGCCGTTGTCTGAACATATGTCAAAAAAGACAAGTCTAAAGGGAATAACCATGGAACCAATGAACACTCTAACGGGCCGTTGAAGCATTCGACGGACCATAGTACCTACCGACACTAGAATCCAAGTTGATTTAGGAAAGTTTGTTTCATGTCTAAATATATTTTGTTTAGGTTTATTTTACAGTTTATGCAATTTTTACGACTTTGCACTATATTGTTGGAGTTGTTGATTAACATCAAGGTTCAAGAAACAAGTTTTATAATTTTGTTCTTGATTTTAAGAATTCAAATAACATTGGAGTATTGATCTTCGGTTCTTTTTGATTTATTCAATACGTGTAGTTTCTTCTACAAATATTTGTAAATTGAAATTATGATTTATTCTCTAATTTATAATTGTGATTCTTCAAGCATGGATAGCTAAATCCATAACTAGAAGTTGTGGGAACCATGATGAATTAACACACATGGTAAAAAAATACTTAGTGAATCTTTAACGGGGTTTATGCATGTATTGTTTTTGCCTTCATTTTAATTATTTCTTAACAGTTACAAACGTTAGAATTTGCCTTCTTCTTACTCACTGGATCAAGGGAAGCAATGAATGGGAAAAGGGATTAACAATGGAGATTTGAGGCTATCAACCCTCGTCTAATTGCTTGACCAGGAATAGCTAATCCGAATTAAAGGTAAGTTAATTAAGTAGCCATCCGCATACAGATCAAATTGCGTGGTGATAATCATTTATATAGGGTACCAACCCTTTAGGTGAAGTTAACTTACCAATATTACATGCTAAGCACCAGAGTAGATCACTAGTATAAAATACCTTGTGGTTATGAAGTCATGGGGAACACAATCCTTGTCAACTCACTCATTAAATACTGTCGAATTTTAATCAAGGATCTACTCGTGTTCTCTACTACTTTCATTCTTTTGTGTTTCAAATCCTTCCCCGAGGAAATATGTAAGCCCATAGTATTAGTTAAATACATTAAAAACCAAAGTTCTCGTCATATTCCTCGCGGGATTCAACTGACCCTAATTGGGTTCTAATTTGATATTGACCGTTTTATATCTCATTATGAGATGTAATTTGGGCGACATCAAATTTTGGCATAACTACCCTAGGAATATGGCTCAGGATTTGTTAATTGTGTTTGCTTTGTTATTGGTCATAATTTCCTTTTTATTGTTTTTCTTTTGTTGTTTTTTTCGTTTTCCACAGGTCTCGGGTTAGGGTATCCCAGTACTATGGTAGAGAAATCACAGTTCCAATTGACCACGAACTTGGCCGAAACACTATGGAACTTAAGGAAAATGTCCAATGTTCATGGACAAGAAATAGTTGAAGAAGCAACAACCAAAAATGTTGTCTAAGGAACAAGCTCGAGTAAGAGATAGAGGAGCTTAGTGAGGCTCGGCGAGCAACACCAAGGCATCAAGGCGAGCAAGCTTGAAGGAAACGAGGTCCCGGACAGCGAAGGCACCAATACTTTGATGATGATGATGATGCTGATATTAATGAAATTTGAGTGCCACTGGGCTATTGGCCCTCCCCCTTTTCCTGATAGGGAAAAGTTTGACATTACCCGGCACAATGATTCAAGCTGTTCAACATGAAAGGGATATTTGCGGGTCATTCGATTGATGAGGCACATACTCGACAAATTTTGTAGGTATTCCCCAAAGCATACAAGCAACCGAGTGAGTCGGGATACGTCAAGGATGCAGTTATTTCCCTTTTCACTAGGGAGTGAGGCAACTTGTGGTTGGTTAAATTGACAAACAATTCTATCACTACTTGGTGGGAGCTGAAAAGATCCTTTCTTGAAAGATTCTTCCCACCGTCAAAGCTTCGAGCTGAAAAGATGAAACAACTTCCAAGTAGTTGTTCACCAAGCACTTCATGGTGTGTGGCACTGCGGTTCAACAAGAAGCTGAAAAAGGTGCCCAATCACATGATCCCAAATGATACACTATTGGAGATATTCTATAGGTCTTTGAATGCTAACACAGGCGGTAGAGCGTCTTGTCTTAGGCGAACATTAATAGTCACACATATGCTGAGGTTGCTAAGGTCCTTGACAGGATCACCAAAACCAACCGTGCATGACACACAAGAAGAGTCAGGAAGTTCCAAATGGTACTTGTGCGGTAGGTATGTCTGCGGAGAGCGAGAAGAAAGGATGAAAAATGAACCGGAGATATTGTTGAGATTAAGCCCACAATCGGGTTCTTGCTAAGCATTTTATAAGGAGTTGGGGTTGAAAAAGGTGAATGCAGTTAGTTCTCGGGGAAAGGCCTCGAGAAATGATGGAGGCGGAATTAGAATCGAGGAGGAATCAATTACTTGAATAATCAAGGGCAGATTTACGTACCAACATAAAGGGTCTAACAAGACTCTTTGGCGTCCAAGGTCGATGGAACAAGGTGGAACTATTCTGAGAATAACAACTACAACCGGGGTCAGTCGGGGATATGGTAGAGGCAATTCAATGGTGATTGGAAAAAGCATGAGGAGTACAAAAAATGCGAACGGTCTTTATGTTCCTCCAAGAGCCGTGAGCGAGTCCTAGTGGTTCAAGGGTGGAAGGCCCATGTTGTCTAAGGTACTCAAGTAGATGGAGGCGATAAATGGCCATTTTAAGGAACTCCGCTCTTTGATATTTTTAGTATGAATCAGAAGGTGGAATCACATGTCGTTGCCATTAAACAAATTGGTAGTATTGTGTCGAGATATGCATTGCTATAAACAAGAAGGCAAAAGTGCATTCCCAACAATATGGTTAAGAATCGAAAAATGGCAGTCATTGCATGGTTGTCACTACTAGGAGTAGGAAGGCGAAAGTTTATCCTCCGAGGCCAGTTGTGACTGATGAGATAGTTGAACCCTTGGTGATTGATGATGATAAGGCGGCGAACTCTGAAAAGCAGATTTTGGTTGATGATTTAGTTGATAAGACAACTCCTAATGTCTGCGAGGGAGCGTGGAATTACGGCAAAGGGAAGGAGAGGGGTACCTCATAGATCATGCCTATTCCTAGGCCTCCTCCCCTTTCCTTGAGAGGATGAAGAAGAAGGTCGAAGATGTCAAGTATCATATATTTATTTCGATACTAAAATAATTATCTGTTAACATCCCATTAGTCAGGCACTTGGCCGAGATGCATTATGCTAGAGGCCATGAAGGACCTTGTCACTAGAAGAGGACGTGGCGTTGAACCTGCGATAATTTGCACAACTATAGTGCAATAGCATCTCGATCTCTTGTGTAGAAAAAGGAAGACCCTGGAGCTTTCACCATATCATGCATTATTGGAGCCTTTAACTTTCTAAGGCGCTATGTTATGCAGGTGCTACTATAAATTTGATGTCGTTGGTAGTATTCAGACAGTTGGGCTTGGGAGCCCCCAAACCGACTACAATGCGGCTATTGATGGCAGATCGCATGGTGAAAAATCAGTAGGGATTTTCTATGATGTTCTAGTGAGTGGAGTCCTTTATATTTTCGTCCGACTTTGTTATTCTTGACTATAAGGCTTGATTTCCAGGTCCCCAGTATCTTGGAGCAACCATTCCTTTCCACCAGGCGTGCTTCTTGTTATGGGAGCGGACATCACAAATTTTGATTGAACAATGAAGAGATGACATCTAATGTCTACTGATCCATGAAACAACTAAATGACATGCGAGTCATCTCGGTGATTGATGTTACGGAAGGCTGGGCTTCCAATCATGCCTATTGGTGAAGATAGTGACTATTGAGAACTTAGGGCTTGATGGTGATAAATGTTGAAGGTGAAGAGATCAATGGTGGGGTGATGATATCATTAATGCACTTACTGGTATGGGGTCATGGCTTATGCTCCGAAGAGGATTGATCTTGATTTGAAAAATCATGTGACCTCAACAGCCAAGTCATTTGTGTGAGAGCCTTGTTGGAGCTCAGAGCATTTCCATCTCACTTATGAATTGTATTTACGAGGACCAAAAATACTTTACCGGTCGTAGTTGTAGCTAACTTGGTGGAATGGAAAAGTGGAGGCGTTGCTCCATTTTAAAGAAGTATAAAAAGGCATATCAGGTGGACCATCACATATATTATTGTAAGGATTCCATCAGGTATTTGCACACATAATATCCATCTTGAGCCAGACTTTATTCCAAGCATTGAGCATCAGCATAGGTTGAATCCGCCTATGCAGTGGTGCTCAAGAAATCATCAAATGGTTAGATACGGGTGTAATTTACCCTATTTGCTGACGGAAAATGGGTGAGCCCGGTTCGGTGTGTACCAAAGAAGGGAGGAATCATTGTGGTCCCAAATGCTAACAATGAGCTCATTCCACTTAGACCGGTCTGAGTTGGAGAGTATGCATGGACTACTCAGCTTAAACACTTTGGACAGCAGAAAGATCTCTTTTCGATGCCATTCATGGATCAGGTACTGGACTGACTTGCAGGTAGAAGGTGGTAGTATTTTCTTGATGGTTATTCGGGGGTACAATCGAGATCTCTATAGCCTGAAGACCAAGATAAAACCCACGTTTACTTGTCCCCGCTTATAGTACATTTGCTTTAAAGAAAATGTTATTTAGGGTTATGTAATGTGTCCGCCATTTTTCAACCTTTGCATGATGTCCATATTTTCTGACATGATGGAAGATACGCTGGAAGTCTTTATGGATGACTTTTCGGTGGTGGGTAGCTCATTTGATGATTGTTTAGCTCGCATTTAGGCAAGGTGTTGCACGATGCAAAGAGACTAACTCGGCCACATGATTTCGAGTAAGGGCATTGAGGTGGACAGAGTGAGGATCGATGTAATTGCTGAGTCTATCACCTCTAATTTCTGTGAAGGGTGTTCGAAGAAGCTTTTTGGTCATGAGGATTTTATAGGAGATTCATCAAGGATTTCTCAAGATTGCACATCCATTGTGCAAGTTACTTGAAAAGAGGCAAAGTTGTGTTCAATGATACGTGTTTGAAGGATTTTGAATGCCTAAAGGATAGACTAACTCGGCCTTGATCATAGTGGCACCTGACTGGTCACCCACCGTTTGAAATTATGTGCAATGCTAGCGAAAATGGCCATTTTTGGGGTTGTTTTGAGCCAAGGCGTGAAAAATATTTTCCACCCAATTTATTATGCTAGTAAGGCTCTTAATGCAGCTCAAAAAAATTACACCATGATTGAATAAGAGTTGTTTCTTTTGTGGTATTTGCATTTGTAAAGTTTCGGGCTTACTTGCTTGGAACTAAGGTGATAGTTCATACAGAACCATGCAACTGAGATATTTGATGGAAAAAGAAGGATGACAAGCCTCGGTTGATTATATGGGTTGTGTTGCTTTGCGGGAGTTCGAGTTTAGGTTAGGATCGAAAAGGGGGCGAAAATTAGGTGGCAGATCACTTGTCAAGATTAGAGACAGATGCAGCACTTCGAGATGATCTTTACATAGATGACACATTCCCGATGAGTAGGGTTTTGGGCACAGCCGGATCTCATCCCATGATATGCGAACTTCACTAATTATCTAGTGAGTGATGTGGTACCAGAAGATTTATCATTTTTCTAGCGTAAGAAATTCATGTCTAATATGCAGAAGTTTTCAGGGATGACTCTTACTTGTTCCGCATATGTGCTGATGGGGTGATTCGAAGATGCGTGCCCAGAAGTTGAGATGTTGAGCATATTGGAGGCTTGTCCTCATTCCACTGTTGCATCTCACCACCCAGCCGGAGATTCGCATAGCCCACAAAATTCTGCAATATGGGTACTATTGGCCAACCATTCACCAGATGCACATGATTTTGCAAAGGCATGTGATATATGACAAAGGCGAAGAGGCATATCAAGGAGGCACAAGCTCATCTTGCTCCCGTCACTTATTATTGGTACGGCGTTTGGGGCATTGACTTCATAGGCCTATTTGTGAGCTCAAATGGGATGAAGTACGTATATGTTTTTGTGGACTATGTTTCTAAGTGGGTTGAGGCAATTGCGCTTCAAACAATGAAGGTAAGTGTGTCACGGCGTTCTTGAAGCACAACATTTTTTCTAGGTCGGGACTCCCTAGAGCCATCATTAGTGATGGAGGCTCACGGTTGCACTGCTTGAGTTGTTTCGAACTTGCTTGAAAATATGGGGTGAAACACGGGGTGACAACACCTTATCATCCATAATCTAGTGGGCAAGATTGAGAGGTCTCAAGCGGGAGATAAAGGCCATCACCCAGAAAGAATGTGAATGCTATTTGAATGAGATTGGTATAGGAAGTTGGATGATGCGTTATGGGCTTATCAAACTACATTCAAGACCCTTATAGGTATGTCTCCATATTAGCTTATTGTATGGGAAAGCATGTCATCTTCCGGTCAAACTTGAGCACAAAGCTATGTGGGCACTCAAGAAGCTGAATCTAAATTCGGAGCAATGCTGCGGTGAGACTGATCGGTTGAATGAGCTAGAGGTTTCGTTTCAAAGCCCTATGAAAGTTTAAAAAATATACAAACGAGAGGATGAAGATTCAACATGACCGGAAGGTGGCGAGAGTTCGGCCACGATGATATGGTTTGCTATTTAATTCTAGGCTTAAGCATTTCACGGAAGATTGAAGTCAAATGGTTGGGTCCATTTTGAGTGGTCCAAGTATTCTCTTATGGTGCAATAGAGTTGGAAATCATGAAGGAAAATAGTTCAGCAAGAATGCCTAGGGGTAAGCATATCTCGGAAAGAATGAAGAAAATAAACTGGTGGACACAGTGGGCTCTGGGTGAAGTAAGGGATTACTTTCGAGGACTTGCGTCATGCCGCGACATTAAATCAGGAGTTGCATGGGAGGCAATCCATGGAGGTGTCTTGATGATAATGCGAGTAATGAAGATACTCGCTTTGTGTCTTGATGTTAAATTAGGTGCTTCTTGAGAGGCAACCCAAGTTGTAATTATGCGTAAATATAGTGTTCCGCAGGTGCTAAAATGTGCAGGTTTAAGGAAAAAGAAACTTGAATGATTCAGTTCAGACACGAAGCCACGAGCTTCGAAATGAACCATTGTAACTTGAGGCCATGGCTTTCGTGGTTTCAAGTCGTTATTTGCTATTACGAATGCCCTCTCATAATCCCAACTAACAGGCATACATAACTGATCGTGCTTAGCTTCCACGGGTCAGCCAGGATCGCCTGTTCTAACCACTTCCTGCAGTCCTGAAACCCATGGAAAGAACCTGCGGACCTGAAATGGGTTGTTGTTGAAACCAATGGCCCATCCTAGATGCTCGTTCCACGGGTAGGTTTTCAAACTTTAAATAACGGGAAGAAGGCACGGCTCGTTCATACCTTACACGACCTATTGGACGAGTCATGGCCAAAATTCAAATTCCTAGCCTGACCCGGCTTCGTCGAGACCCGTCTTATTTAAAACCCCATGTACTTAAACGTTCAAAATCAAAGAAAAAAATTTCGGCCATTACTCCCTCCCAACAACAACAGAAACCCATAAGAACTTTGCCCCCATAATTGACGAATCTCTGCACTTCTGACATGCTTGAATTAAATCAGTCCTGCCAAGTGAGTTCAAAAATTTTTTCATTATTCTTTCTTTTTGTGAATATATGTGTTCTTCATCATTCCAAATCGAGAGGATACCATTCGGGTTAAGGAGCATCGAGAGTGCTTCATCTGTGTTTAAGTGATGATCAAATTCATATCCTCATGATACCCTAACATTGGAATTTAACGACTAGGAGGGAGTATGGCCGGATACTAAAGCGAAACTTTGTAAATCAAAACCTAACTCGCCTACTACGTAATATGAAAGTGTGATGAGAATTTACACTACTCAGGAAATCAGTGAATTGTGAAACAAAACAAATGTGTGAGAGTTGTGATCTTGGGCGGAAATTATATACCCAAGTGATACTCGAATGCTTCATTTCGTCTTTTTATCTATCGTTATTTGTGCATTCTCATGTGATTGTAGTTAAAATGTGAATTTATACTAACCAACATGATTAGTGTTGTTTTCTGCGAGAAAAAATGGAATTTTGGGAAGCTAAGATATATGTTGGTGAAAATCGGAATGGACTTGGAAGCAAGCAATGGAAAAGGTCAGGAAAGCGGCAAAAATAACGGCTCAGCGATGGAGCCGTGTCACGCTGCCATCGCGGAGCATTCTGCCTCGGGTGAGTTATTTTGGCCATTTCCAGTGAAAGCCTCGTGTTATTGATGACACGGAGGCAATTCCACCTTGATAGCCGTGGCACGTTGCGTATATTTACAGGACATCAATTTCCGGTGTAGGTGCCCGGTGCACCGTGGCACATTGGCCTTCGCGTTGCAGGCCGTGGCACGCTGAGGTTGCTGAACACGGTCGAAGGTCGTGTTAACCCCGTGGCAACGAGGAGGAGGTGCTCGCGATACACTCGTGCCACGTTGCTTATTAGGAAAAATTCTCACCAGTATAAATAGCACACTTAGGTTTATTTTTAAACATTCTGACTTGGTTGAACAAGAACGTGGGTTATAGGCAGTTGAGGGAAAATTCTAGGGTTCTTCCTATCCCTGTCTCTTTTATCTCAATTGCTTGCATGATTTATACTCATTTGATGATGTTTAATCACAAATGAGTGGCTAAGTCACTTCTTGCTGAGGTTAATAACAATTGTAGTGGAATGCTTAATTGTTGATCATTTTGCTTTTCATCTTTTCTTCAATAGTTTGTTCTATCAATTCTTGTTCTTACTGCATTAATATTTGACCAATGTTAATGTATATCTAAAAAATCCAATTTTGATTTTGAAAAAGAAAGAAATTGGAAAGTTGTGAATTGGTAGGATATGATCTCTTCTTAGTTTGGGAAAATTGAAAATTGATTTACATTCAGAATAGAAATATATCTGAAAGTCTTATTAGTCAATTAAGGAATCGGTTTTGTATGGCTAGAACATGAAATTCTTTTATCATAGAAATGTAGATTGAAGGTTCATGATTCTTAAGTTAGGTAGGATCTGAAAGTTCCAATCCATAGGCAATAATTCTTGACTAGCAACCGAAGAAAGATTAACTGAATTGTCGATAAATTAATTTCCCTTGATGTTCATTTAGCCTCAGTATGCTCATTACTATAGTTCGAACTCATTTTTATAATTTTGTCTTAGATTCGTATAAATTAGGAAACTAAACTCTCAAATCTGATTTAAATTGTTGTCTGCATTTTAAGGTTATAGTTCATTAACACTTAAGTTGAATATTACCTTATTCGGTCCACTGTGGGATCGATACTTGGCTTACTTAAGCCATTTTACTACTTATTCGACCACGTGTACTTGCGTGTAGTTACAAAAATACCGCGAACAAGTTTTTGTCGCCGTTAGAGACTGGCAATTGAGGCAAAATTGTTTTCTTAGTGTTAGTTTACAGAATTTCTATATAAGTATTTGACAACTTGATCTTAGCACATCTTTGCGAGATATTGAATTATTGTTGAACAACGGCAGAGACAAGGAGGGCGGTGGATTCATGCCCAGAAGTTTGGAAAGACAATTCCATCGTCAAGAAGCTCACAGAAGAAGGCTGCGATTGCTGAGACAAGCAATCACGGAGCAATAACGAATCACTACTTGTAAGAGCGTGTTAGTGCCCAAGAAATATGGCAGCTAATTTGGACCGAGATTGAAATCACATGCTAACAATGTTTACATCAAGTATTTGCAAGCTGAGCCGGAGGAGGTTTGAGCTTAAACAGAACATGGTGCAGGTGTGCTGCACAGCAGCGGGCAATTCACAGGTCTCCCTCACGAAGATCCTCAACATCTCAAAACCTTTTGAAATAAGTGACACCCCATCCCATTTGAGTATCATCAGATCCGCGTAAGAGCTTACATTATTCCCATTTTCCTTATTGGGAGAAGTAAAGAGGTGTTTGAAAGCTGAGCCACCTAACTCTATCACCACTTGGGATGATCTTGCAATAAAATTTACATGATACGATCTTTCCATCCGGGAAAACAGCAAAGACTTAGAAGTCGAGATTCTAAGTTTAAACAAAGAGAGGAGGATCTGTATCAAGCTTGGGAAAGATTCAAATCTGTTACGGGATTTCCTCACCATCACCAGTCCAATGATGTACTGGTGCATACTTTCATAGGGTTTGGAACCCCACACAAAAAATTTTGCTAGACTCGGCGAGTTTGGGGGACAAGCATTAGAAAAAGACTTATGAGGGTTTTATGCTTTGTTAAATCATATTTCGCGAGGAAATCCCGAGTGGAATGCGGACTCTTCTAGAGGAGGAACAAGGAAACGGGGAGTCTTGGAAGTGGATGGTTTTACAACTATCGCTGCACAGATAGTTGCGTTGCAAAATCCCAGCCTTCCACTTTAGCAATATGAGCTTGAATCAACCTCAAGCTTGATCAATGTAGTGTAGATTTGGTGTGAAGTATGTGGTAGTAATGAACACTCGGCTTCCGGTGTTGTGGAGCAAATTCAGATTCAGTGAACTTTGTTGGTAATGTACGGAGAAATAATCACCAACAGTATGGAAACAATTACAACTCGAATTGGAGAAATCATCGAATTTCTCTTGAAATTGTCGCGGCCCGTCAAGGGAAGAGTTTGAATGTCGGGGGTGCGCAGAGAAATCAAGTAGAGACGGCAGAACTATCGAGACTCAATACGAGGCAACAATGCACCTCCTCCACCACCCACTAGCATTGAGGATATGTTTAAAAAACAATGATAGCTAACCAAGATCAGTACAGGCTGATTATGTGAAATTGGCAGCAGACGTAAAGAACAATCAATTAGCTACAAAGGCATTGGATGCAGTTTGGACAACTAGCTGGAGCTCAAAACACCAGGCAAAAAGAGGAGGACTACCAGTGACACCTAATCCCAAGCAGGTTAATGCGGTGACCACAAGGAGTGGTTTACAACTCAAGGAGGTGGAGACCGAGAAAGACCACCTCGGCGGTCGGGAAGCGGTGGAGAAAGAGAGGGAACATGATGATGAGAGGGAAGGAAGGTAGGCGAAGCAGAAAGACCACCACCCGTTCCCTCAAAGATTAAAGAAACTTAAGGAGGCTTGTTTCAAAAAGTTCATAGAGGTGCTTAAGTAGGTACACATTAATTTACCTCTTGTTGATGTTTTGCGGGGAGTGCGAAATATGCAAAGTATACCAAGGACATCGTAGCTAACTAAAAGCGAGATTGACGGAGTATGCTACGGTGGCGCTTACTGAGGAATTGCACTTCTCGGATTACAGAACAGGTTGCCAACAAAGCTCAAGGACCCTAGAGACTTTACAATTCAAATCACAATTGGGCAAAGTATCCCGAGGCTCGCGGATTATGTGATTTGGGAGCGAGCATTAACTTGATGCCGACATCGGTGATCAGAAGTTTGGGCTGGGCAGTCCTAGACCAAATACAGTGATCTTGTAGTTAGCGGACCGTTCTTTGGCCAGACCAGATGGCATTACGGAGGATGTGCTAGTGTAGGTGGGCTCCCTTATCTTCTAGGTAGATTTCATTACGGATTTTGAGCGGGATGCGGAAGTCCCATTTATTTTAGGATGTCCTTTCTTGGCAACCGGGAGAGCTTTGACTGATGTAGCTGCAGGGCAGTTAACCATGTGGGCGCATGACAAGGTGGAGGTATTTGATTTATATAAGGCCACAGCTTGACCATATATGAGGAGGCGCCGACAATCAATGTGCTAATCAAGCGAAATTGTTCGGTGTTGATTCTCGAGATCCATTGGGAAGAGCATTGATTGAGGAAGCACCAAAATTTGAGTTGGGGCAAGAAGATCGAAGTGCCACGTTCTTGGTCAATGAAGCGGCGTTGTAAGCATTCTTGGGTGAGGCGTTATTAGGAGTCTAAATCACTCAGGGGACTGGCTCAATACGTCAGTGTGATAAGTAATAGCATACAAAGAGTAACAATGCATTGTTATGTGAAGGCAAAGTAAGCTAATTCTGAAATATATCAAATAATAAAATGTGTTGTGAAACTTCTTCCTAATAATATCTTTTGACTTTGAATGTTTTCAAGGTGAGCAGTGTTAAAATGCAAGGAAGCGCAAAAGAAAAAAAATCGGGGTGAAAAAAATAAAAAGTGGCATTACAGTGAGCCCTTGCGTTGGCTCCATGTCACAGAGGAGGTGCTTCGCGTTACCCTCCGTGACACGTTGAAGCCTATTTCGAAATTTTTAAAAATTCGGGGCATGATGGCGCGATGGCTCAGTATCGTGGAGAGGGTTCTCCAGCGTTACCCTCCGTGACATGTTGAGTGCTATTTGTCGGGTCACGCCGGGTCGCCGGGTAACCGCGAAAAACACCCTTTAAACCCGATTCCCCTCTATTTTCCTATTTTCCATTCCCTCCGCGACCAACACCCCAAATTCCCTTCTCCCCAACGTGACACGGACACAAACACAAGTTTTCTTTGCTTTCACTTGATTTCTTAGTTAAAGGTATGTTCTTGAACTTAACCTCATTCTTGCTTGAATTTTAAATTTTTGAACATGAGGTGAGTAAACCTTGTCCTAAGGGTGTAAATTAAGCTTGAATTCATTTAAGTTATGATTGATTGATGTTCATAGTATTGTTGTAAGTATATGAACTCGATGAATGCATGTTTTATTGAATTTTTGCGAGTGGTAGCTAAGTTGGAATTTGAATAGGAATAAACTCCATTGGTTGAAATGTGAAAAAAGATTGGGTTGTGTTGGGTGATGCTGAATGATGTTGTGAATATAGATGAATATGCTAAGTAGACAAGGGAATTTTCGGGAAAATTAAATTGGTGAATTGCATAGTTTATTAAGAACAAAAATTTGGCTAAGTGCTATGTGATGTAATGGAATCGATGGTGATATTGTTATTCGTTTGGTCTGGTGATATTACATAGTAATTATTCCATCGGCTCCAAATACCAGCATAATGTGATTATTAAAACAAAAAACTACATGGATGTTGTAAGTTACATTTGAACCTTAAATGTGGGAGTGGCTAACTCAGCCCAACCTTAGTTAAAGCTAATTGTGACTTGACTAACATTGAGATTGTGCATTCGATGAGTACGAACAATGTCGGGAAAGGCAAGACCAAGAAAGAGGCGCATCCACCGTCGAGAGCGCCCGCGAAAAAAGGTAAATTGAAACGGCAGTTCGGCCGGCTTACAGCCGGTTCCTTGAGAGCCAACTTGCCCGACAATACGGAACCCAATGGGTGACGATGAAGGAAGAAATGGTATGCAAAAACACAAAGAAACCAAATACTTCCACGAGGAAAATTGCAAGGGAGCAACGCGCAGAGAATTCCCGAGAATGCCACACCAGATTGACAACTGCCAGGAATGAACTTCATCTTGAAGAGCCCAAGGAGTGCAATCTCCATCTGACCAGGAGTTCTATGCCCGGGCGGAGCCCGACCCTCCACAGTCACCCCGTCAAAGATAAGGGGGTAAGTTGTCACCTTTGAGCCCCGTCACCTTAATGCTATATTGGGGCGCGGGACACGAACGCCCATGTACCGGCAGTGAACATAACTCCACCTTATGCGGATATCGAGGCCGCACTACATGTGGGCAGTTTGGCGGCACGCAGTGGAGCGGCACAAGGAGAGGGGCTACCTTGGGCAACGCCTTACTCTCTCAAATGAACGAGGAAGCGAGGATCTAGCTAAAGTATGTGTTCACGCCTGATCCCGAGGGGGTGCACATGACGAATGTCATAGGGGATCGGGGTATTGCTGGTATATGCCTTGATGAAAAGGAGCTTGAGATAAATGTTGAGGCGGTGATGCATCTCCGCCATGAAGAAACCGGCTCCATCAAGGAGCTGAGTACGAGTTTGGTGGTTTACTTATCACGTTCCTGAGGGCCATAGTATCGAGGAAAGAGGCCCTGGACTACATCATAAATGGATAGGCACATCGCTTAGGCGTCACCAAACCAAGGAACGACACTACTCACGGTCAGTTCTCACACTAGCCGAACGACATTCTCGGGATGATCGATATGACCCGCATGTACGAGATCACGAGATCTTGCAGTTGCGCATAGGCGGGAGGCCAGTAGCCGAAGATGAGCTATGGCGGCTCGACTTGGATTACCCTTAATGAAAAATGCCCAGGGCTCTGTGCGAGTGGGGCGGCATTTGTGGGTCGGTAGATGATGTCCCCACCGATGAGGAGCACGCCGTGAGACAAATATTGAGAGTCGAGATGAAAGACGGCGGGCGGTCGAATATGGGGGACAGAGGCAACAACACGATGAAGAAGTTGGTACACTTTTAATTGATCGGGGAGCTTCACCTACTTTTGTGATATGTTGAATTATGTGAACACTTGGGGCGGTGTTCGGTTTAAGTGTGGGGTGGGGGTAGTTAGGTGCCGGTTGCTTTGTTGTTGTTTATGTTTTATGACTTGTGTTGTGCATGTGAAAAATGTGACCACTGTGATTTTGTTGGTATGTTACGCCAATGTAATTCGGTATTTGTAATGAATATTAAAACATTGTTTTCAAATGTTAATGAATTTTATCTAAAAACATTTAAAATTACATATTTTTAAAAAAATTTGTTGAATTACATGATTGGGTTTCTCGGCGTTTGTTTCCGGTGCTTTTACCGAGAATAGTCCCATTGAACCAAAGTCGTAAATAGTGACCGTTCCCTATGATGGATAGATGAGGAGTTTGTCTTAAAGGGAAATGTAGTCGATAGGAGTAGTTTTTCTTTTCTTTTATTTTCTTTCTTTTGTTTGTTTCCCAAACCGTGTCGCAACTTCATGGTTCCGAATTCTTGTTATGTGTTGTACATGATATTAGATGCAAAGAGGGTGATTCGTATGAAAGCATGCAAATGTGTAAACATGTTGAGATACCTAGGCCATAGAGAGTTTGATTCGGTGTGATTGAGGCTTATGTGAATTCTTGTAATTAGCTGATTGAAGAATTACGTGAATATGTCTTGAGTTGAGCATGTGCAATGAGTGTGGTGAGGTTCCGATTATTCCATGCTATTGTGAAGTACATAGAACTTGCAGTGTGTGTATGCAACGAAAATGAAGGATGTGTATTGTACGAGAGGATGTAGGCATTTCTTTGATTTAACCGAAAGTTTTCCATTATCATACCTACCTTGAATGTACATCCTAGTTAGCCCATTGAGCCTTTAGCCTATTTTTCTTTAAATAGAAGAGGTACAAGCCGAGCTTAATCCCTTGCTTTTCATTAGCCGTGAATTTGATCCAAAACTCTTAAGCGCTCAAGAAAAACAATTTTCCCACAATGTCAAGGAGTGAGAATTGTGAAAAGAAAGGAAAAGCAAAAGTGGTGAAAGTTAAGAAAAGGTCAAGGTACTTGCTGAAATAAAAATAAAATAAAGATGTATAACTAATCTTTGTTATTAAGTCGAGTGTGCTTAAAGAAATGGGAACAAAAATAAAGAAAAATTCAAGAATGAGAGGATGAAGGAAGAGACAATGCCCATAGATGATGGTGGGATGTATTGAAAAGCGCTTAAAAGCTAGTTGCTATTATTAGTTGTAGTATTTACTAGTTCCTTAGCTTGTATTTTAACCCGTTAAGTCCCTACGTGATCTTACATCACGCATCACTTATATTAGTGGAAGTAATACACTAGAAGAAAGCCTAAGGTTCATGACATGATGCATGTGAATTCTTTGGGAGAGAAAATGGCTCGTGTTCATATACCCCTACATGTAATGCTTTGGAAATCATATGATTGCAAAGAAATTCTCTTGTGTTGTGAGGGCACATGCTTAGCCAGAATGAATTTCATGTCGGATGTCATGATCGGTTGTTTGCATGAGTTCGCCGAGATCGAAAGTCGATTCTTGAGTCTAGGAGGTCTTAATGTGGTGAATGTCATGGTAGTGATGAGACTATGCATGTTTTTTTGATGATTTGCTAGATTTAATAATCGGTATAGCCGTAGCTTGAATTGTCGAGCCAAAGTAGCTATGCGTGGGTTTTAATTGCATGAACTGTGAGAGTATTGTTCGAGGACGAACAAGGTTTTAAGTGTGGGGTCGTGATCTTGGGCAGAATTATATGCCCAAGTGATAATAAATGCTTCATTTCGTCTTGTTTATCTATCGTTATTTGTGCATTCTCATGTGATTTGTAGTTAAATGTGAATTTATACTAACCAACATGATTAGTGTTGTTTGCGGGAAAGAATGGAATTTTTGGGGAAGCTAAGATACATGTTGGTGAAAATCGGAATGGACTTGGAAGCAAGCCAAGGAAAAGGTCAAGGAAGAGCAGCAAATAAGAGCTCACGATGGGCTGTGTCCACTTGTGCCATCGCGGAGCATTCTGCCTCGGGTGAGTATTTTGGCCATTTCAGTGAAGCCACCACGTTAGCCGTGACAGGCAATGCCCACGCGTTGCCGTGGCACGTTGCGTATATTTACCTGGGACATCAATTTCCAGTGTAGGTGCGCGATTGCACCGTGGCACGTTAGCCTGGCTCCGCGTTGCAGGCCGTATTGGCGGCGAGGAGAAAGTGGCGAGAACGATTCGAAGAGGGTCAGCGTTAGCCCGTCAGCGCGAAGGAGAATTCTCCGAGATACACTCCGTGCCACGTTGCTTGTTATTCCGGGGAAAAATTCTCACCGGTATAAATAGCATACTTAGGTTTATTTTAAGCATTCTGACTTGGTTGAGCAAGAATGGCCAGGTTACGAGCGCGATTGAGGGGCGAAAATTCTGAGGTTCTTCTCAATCTCTTTCTGTTTTATCTCAATTGTTTGCATGATTTAAACTCATTTGATGATGTTTAATCACAAATGATGGCTAAATTCACTTCTTGTTGAGGTTAAGAACAATTGTAGTGGAATGTGGTGATCATTTTGGTTTTTTCATCTTTTCTTCAATTGTTGTTCTATCAATTCTTGTTCTTACTGCATTAATGTTTGGCCAATGTTAATGTATATCTAAATAATCCAATTTTGTTTTTGAAAAGAAAAGAAATTGGAAAGTTGTGAAGTTGTGGGATATGATCTTTACTTAGTTTGGGAAAATTGAGGTGATTTACATTGAGAATAGAAATATATACGAAAGACTTATTTGTCAATTAAGGAATCGGTTTTGTATGGCTAGAACATGAAATTAACATCGAGAAATGTAGATTGAAGGTTCATGATTCTTAGGATTGGGTAGGATACGAAAGTTCCAATCCATAGGCAATAATTCTTGACTAGCAACCGAAGAAAAGATTAACTGAATTGTATCGATAAATTAATTCTGCATGTTCGATTTAGCCTCAGTATGCTCATTACTATAGTTCGAGACTCATTTTATAATTTTTTCTTGGAATTCGTATAAATTAGGAAACTAAACTCTCAAATCTGATTTAAATTGTTGTCTGCATTTTTAAAGTTATAATTCATTAACACTTAAGTTGAATATTACCCCTTAGTTCGAGTCCACTACATTAAGATGGAAGTAGCAGCTTACTTAGGCCATTTTACTACTTGTTCGACCCGTGCACTTGCGTGTAGTTACAAAAATAACCGCGAATAGGTTACGACCCGATCTATTACCCATTGTACCCTACAACGGCTCCTTCATCCCACGAGTCATTGGAATTACGCTCGGGGATCGATTTAGTCACAACGACTAATTCAACGGATAATTGTTTTACCTAACGGACCATTCTAACTAGCTATTGTGTGAAGTTCTGCACCTAAGCCCTGTACTCCCTTAGTACATACCGGTAAATAAGGCCGTTGTATATTATAATGGACCAGTGTACTTGCTCGTGGGAAAATTGGATACTTTCGGTAATTTGGGTCAAAGACCACAACAACGGGTCATTGTTTCATACAATGACCCGTGCGAAGGTATGCATTTGATAGAACACACCAATATATGGCTTGTCCTGTTTTTGTGAATCTAACAATGTATCACAGGTAAATGACTTCAATAGGAAACAAGATACAACAGGAAGCTACCGCACGGAAGGAATTGTAAAGCGGCAACTCTGTGATAGTCGGAAATCGGATAGTTCTAGTGATTAGAATGCACTACAACATTGAAGCCTCTGATGAGTCTCCAGTGGTTGCCACTAGGGAGAAATAAATAGCCCAGAAGTTACGGCGCTGCGGCTCACCTCTAGTTTGAAGGGAGGAGAAGAGGCCGAGTCCGATGGTGACAACCCTCCTATTGGCTAATGAAGAGAAGAAAACAACATTGATGCTGAGGACTTGGGGATAAAGATACTGAGGAAAAAGAGTTCAGTGACAGGAGGTGCTGCTGAAAAGTCTAGTGAGAAGGTGGAGGATCTAACTCACGCAACCACACCAAAAGAAAAGGTCCAAAGGATGGCTTGCATAGGGCTCCAGGGATGTGTATTATGTAGGCCTCTATCTTAATGAGAAAGTGAATCCCAGTCACAGTATTCAGGAGGATCCCAAAATTCAGATCAATGCCTGAATGAAGTACCCGGAGTTTGCTCTTCGAGGCTACAACATGCATTGGATGGACAGACCTAGGGCGAAGACAACATGGATATTGTGCGTGCATTCTACGCAAATTACTACTGCACCCTGGAGAAAAGGCCCCCTCAAAGAATGCAATTGAGAGCCCATGCTAGGCTACGGTAGGGTAGAGCCATCCCGATTGACATATTCGGCGGACCATCACTCGGGTCTTGATGGGTAGTGACTATACAATGTTGACCCAAACTGCGAAAATATGACCACCGAGATGGAGGCAATAAAGGGGATCGAAAGAGTGAGCACCGAGGACAAATTGATGCACTCTCAGTGGATGGCGAATATTATTGATAAAGATAAAGAGGGAGCGGAATGGGTCATAGGTAGGAAACTAATCTACAAGGCTTCTTTATTTTGGCCAAGCCATGGTGGTCTATTGTCCGACATCTGCTCGTGCTACAGTGAATCGAGTGCAAATAAGGCAGCTTTGGTGGAATACGTATATGCAGTACTGCTGAACATTCTCGAATTATTGCTACAAAGATTGGAAGCGGCGGTCAGATCACGGTACGCTTAGTTCCCGAGCACAGTTTTATTGGCTATGCATGGAGTTTGGAGTGTCTGTCTTTCCAGATATTGATCATATGATTACAAACATCAGGACGATAGAAATACCATTGTTTAAGGATGATCTAAATACGGTGGCCGGGGTAGAGTTCGATTGGTGGACCAAAATAAGAGTTAGGGGAGTACCAGTAAGAGTGGCTTGAGGGTGACATATCTAGTCGAGGTTGAGCGGTCCATGGAGTTTCCTTCAACTCGAGCCGATGATGCCGCAACGAACACTCTTATTCCATCAAGTAGCACAACCCAGTCCAATTCCCATAGGATACTTGCTGGTCCCGAGGAGTGACATGAGAAAAATGGCAAAAAATCGACAATTGCGAAGTGAAAGATTTATATATTGCTCGAGCAAGTTAAGACGTGGGTTAAAAGAAATAGAAGATGCAGCACATGGGTTACATGAGATTGGATGGTTTTGAGGTATGCCTCAGCCAGTTTGGGTCTAATGCTCAGAATCTGGATTGGGACACGATGGAAGAGAGCTAGCAACATTGAGAGCCTCATGCTAGTGTTTTCATCCGAGACCTCTACTTTTGCCACCGCAGAGCACCATTTGATAGGGGAGGACTTGGATATAGAGATTCTTTAGTTCTTTGACCTTGAGCCATCCCCATATAAAAAAGGAAAAAAAAGCGGGCCGGGGGCGGAGGATGAGAAAAGAAAGAAAGCAAGAATGAAAAGTGGACATTGAAAGCTGCTTAGTCAAGCCGACACACTACCGATGCGCATGAGAGAGATACTGGACTGGTGAAAGGTGTCGGAAGCTCTGATGTATGGAGTAGTGCTACAGGAGGGAGTGGGGGCATAGTTAATTCCCCCATGTGGACAACTTCAGAGAATGCACGAGCCATAGCGATTACTCTTGCTACAGTGAGTCATGACTAAGATTCTAGCTGGTGAGATTCTAAGGTTGCAGCTGTAGCCCATTGTCAAGACTACTGGCATCTAGGGCATAGGTATGTGCCTATTCTCATGTTTTACTTTTTGAATACGCGGACGCCGCATGATTTTTTTTGTTGAGGGTGGGTAATTGCTTGATTTTGTTGAAAATTAACTCGAGGTTTTTTCTTGCGAGATGTCTTTTTTTCTTAGTGTTCCTTTCATCATTGCGACCGTCATTTATAATGTTAACAATATTTTATTTTTTCTGCAGGTAACTAGAACAAAATAATAAACGTAGAAGATCAAACAAAACAACTATAATGAACGTTTGTTGTGCCATGTTAATGCACCTCTAACTAATACAATGTGAACCTTTATTAACATGGGATGATGCGAATCACTGCATATCATAAATATCGCTGGATAAGCTAATGCCTAACACAATGCTGAACTGTGTTGAACTTGCTTATGCAATCAAAACTATAAGTAGGCCGAGGTAATTATTATGTTTATCAACAAAACACTATGAAATCAATCATACCAGTACGGGATTAGAAAAGATCATGATAATTTTTGAATAGTCCACTTTCCCTACCAAATGAAAATAAATATCCTTGATCACGATTTTGAGATAAAATTGACCTTTCTTTTGTTGTTTAGCTAATTCACCTTCTTGCTTTGATTATAATGGACTTTGTTTAGCCCTGGTCCCTCCTTAGATCTTGTGAACCTCAACTCAGGTAAAATTTCTAAGTTGAGGGTGGCTACTATAGGGATGAATAAGAAGAGTAGGGTGGAAAAAATTGAATAATGCTGAAACAAGAGGGTGTAGTGTGCATAATGAAGTTTGAAAAAAGAGTCAAGAGAAAATAAAAGCGAGAAATAAGAAAAAAATGCTCAAATGGAGGAAAACCGCACCCGTAGTTGCAAGAGAAAGTATAAGAAGAAGAAAGAAAGGAGAAAAAAGGGAGAGAAGAAAAGAGGTTAAGTGGGCCAAAGTTAGTGTGAGTGTCAAGGAGGTTAATTACTATTCCCATATTTACGATACCCAGCCCGAAGCCTGCATTACAAGCTAAAAAAGTCCTATAGGTGATCCTGGTTCAACCGTCTGAAAACCAAGGTAGTGAAAGTAAATGCAAGCTTATGATATTGCATGTGCACGAGTTAAATTTCTTTGTCGAGTGATGAGTTCTTACCAGTCCCAAGATAAAACCTTGTCATGATCATCTATATATGTGTGTGTTTGGGACTTCTTTGCGGTGAGGCACGTGATTGCATGGGTTGATTTCTAACTACCTAGGGGAATGTTAGTTGTGTGTTCTTGGTTGTGTAGTGGTAATATGATGCCATCCTTTGATCCTATTATGTCATGTTGAGAAGTCTTGAGTCGTCACACCATGTTCTATTTTAACTAGGTAGGAGGGAGTTTGATTGAGTGAACATCTTGTATGTTTTGTGAGTTTGGATTGCAATGCATCTCCTAGGTTTCCTAAGCATCGCAATGGGTTGATTTTATTTTGTTTACCTAAGGACATGCAAACATGCTAAGTTGAGGGTGTTGATGTGCCGTGAATTCACGGCACCAGCGACACTTACTTAAACCCATGTGAATGTACATGACTTTAGGAGTACATTTATGTGGTATGATGCATTTTGGTAGTTTTGCAGGTAAAACAAGCTGTGGGAGTTAAAGTTGAGAAAAGTACAGAAAAGGGGAAAAAATGCCTCGGATGAGCCTTATTACGGACTATTGGTCCTTACCATGGGCCGTTTAGTCGGTCGTTGAACTAAGCAAATACGGAGAAGTGATTAAGTAGAGTTACAAGCTCAAACCCACATACCGTAGGATCATACGATGAACTGTCCTATTCGGTCGTGGGTTGAATCAGAAAGGATGCAAATATGAGTCTCAAGCAATGGATAGAACATGGATTGTAGGAGCATAACGAGACCATCCTATCCCCGTGAAAGGATTAGAAAATTAGGCAATGCATCATCAACAGGCAGACAGAATGGGCCATGGCATCGAGAGCAGGTCGTTACGGCACCGTACCTCTAGGATCATAAGCCATGTTAAGGAGGCTGAAACAACGAGCTAGGACCAACAGCTCGTAGGATCATCTCACAATGAGCCGTTGTCACCAAAACATATGTTGAAAAAAGACAAGTACGAGGAGGCAACGATGGAGCCAACAAACACTCTAATGGGTCGTTGAAGCATTCGGCGGACTGTGGTACCTACTTACACCAAAATCAAGTTGATTTAGGAAAGGATTTGTTTCATGCATAAATATTTGTTTAGGTTTATTTCTCTGATTTATGCAATTTTACGACTTTGCACTATATTGTTGAAGTTATTGGTTAACATCAAGGTTCAAGAAACAAGTTTTATAACATTGTTCTTGATTTGAGAATTGGTATTAGTTATGCATCTTTATATTTTTTATATTGTTGATTTATTCAATATGTGTAGTTTCTTCTACAAATATCTGTAAGTTGCGATTATAATTTCTTCTCTAATTTATAATTCCGATTCATCAAGCACATGGTAGCTAAACCCATAATAAGTTGTGGAAACTATGATGAATTAACACACATAGGTAAAAATAATGAGTGAATCTTGAACGGGGTTTATGCATGTATTGTTTTCTTCGTTTTAATTGTTTCTTAATGGTTGAAAACGTTGAAATTTGTCTTATTAACTGCTTATTCCTTTGGATCAAGGAAGTAATGAATGAAAATTAACAATGGAGATTTGAGGCTATCAACCATCTAATAGCTTTACCTTGTCCAAAAATAGCTAATCAAATATTAAGGGTAGGGTTAATTAAGTATACATCCGCATATGGATAAGTTGCATGGTGATAATCATCTAAATAGGGGACCAACCATTGGGTGAATTTAACTTACCAATATTGCATGCTAAGCACTGAAATAGATCACTACTATAAAAAGCCTTGTGGTTATGAAGTCATGGGGAACACAATCCTAGTCAACTCACTCATTAAATTCAATCAAATTTAATCAAGGATCTACTCATTGTTCTCTACTACTTTTTATTATTTTGTGTTTCAAATCCTCCCCCCTAGGAAATAAGTAAGCCAATAGTAGTCGCTAAATGCATTAACTAAAGTGCTCATCATATTCACCGTGGGATTCAACCCCAACCCTAATTGGGTTCTATATTTGACATCGATCGCTTTATATCTCATTACGGCATGTAATTTGGGAAATATTAAATTTTGGACTCAGAAATTTTTGTGATTGATATTTCTATGCTATGTTAACGGAAGTATGGGTTGTATATTGGTCATAGATGAGGAGAAATGTACGAACGGAAAAGCAAGAGTATGTAGAAATTTATAGAAGTAAGGGTCAATTTTAAACGATCATATCTCTCAATATATAATAAATTAGAAGCCCCATGACCTATCCAATAAAAGGTCTTTGAGGTCTATCTTTCATAATATTAAACCTCTTACCAATGAGTTTTTAGTAATAAGTTATAAGCATTTTACTGAAGCACCTGGCGATGGCAGGCATGACGCCCTAGCACACTCCACCGCCCTATTTACTTAAGGGTGATTTTTCACTTACATGAAAATATTTTTATCTTAATCTAAATTGACCAGCTTGCTAAGGATTCCATTTCTCTTATCATTCCATCAGCATACAAATAAATCAAGAGAAACATCAAGAAATGTTCAAGCAAATGACAAAACAAGTTGAGAATACTTTGCCAAATTGTGCCGGGGGCTGTTTTGGAGCTCGTTTTTGGCAAGGTTTTGAAGGTGTTTTCTGAGTTTTAAAAAATCTGTTTTGGACTGTATATATATCGATGTTTGAGTAGGTATTTAAACCAAGAGGAAAAAATTACAGAATTTTCCCTTTTAAACCTCTCAAATTGCAAATGAAAAGCTGAAAATTGGCAGCTAATTGAGCTGCCGATGCATTGTTTGTGGTAGTTTTTGCTCGTTTTTATTAGGATTTTTGGATGTTTCTTTTTCTTTAATTATAATTCATATTTAGGGGAATAATTAAATCAGAAATAAGGTAAAAGTTCCTCTTTTTTCTCCCTAAAAAATTGGTAAAAACTAGTTGAAATTGGCTAAATATTGTTGATGTTGCCGTGTATTGTTGTTGCTCTTTGTGGCTTGCCTTTGGTTAGTTATTTTAGGCTGCACTTTGTGCTACAGATGAAAATTGTTTTTAGTTTATAAACACTGGATAAATGAGGTTGAAGGCTGATCACTGAAATGAAAATTGTAAAAGAAAATATCTGGAAAGGTATGTAGGCGACCGTCCATCGTTCTTTTAAGCGTTTCTGCATTGAATTAAATGAGCCAGCAACCTCTTTACAAGTCTTGAGGTCTGGTTAGGTGGTACTTACTGTATGGAATATATGTGTGTGATCTTAAACATGTATAAAAGGTCTGATTGCTAGCGAAATTGGTGAAATAGCTAAGAGATGATGGCGTGAAACAATTTTAAGCCAAGAAGTAAAATATTCGCTAATTTATTAAGGGGTAAATAAGCTTATTGAATTAGAAAATTTCCTTGTTATGGTTGTCCTTTATCTTATGTATGTATTATTATGTCAGGCCAAGGAAGATTTCATAATCCCTTTCCTATAAAGTGAGCGACATGCTATTAGTCTCAGAGCTCTAATGTCCCTTTGAACATGATCTATAAATCTTTTTTGAAACTCTAAGGATAAATCCACTTGAGTTCCTTATGATTTACATACAGAAGTTTTGAATACATGCATTTAAGTGCTATTTTCTAGCTTTACATGTTATATGTGCTCACTTTAAGTTATGCATTATGAGAGGCCTATGCGAGCCACGAATTTAATATTCGTCATTTCTATGCTATACGTGTTAAATTAACCCGGTACAATATGATTAAGATTTATTGATTTACCTCGTGTTCTATACCGGTTGGAATATTTTTATTTTTACCCTAGTGTGGCACGGTTGGGCGTATTTTACCCCTGGTGTGGTATCTTGGATGGAGGCACTTTAATTTTTACCCTAGGTGTGTTACACTTTGCCTAGACAAATTTTATATGGATTTTATGGTTAGCTAGCCCGGGCATTTTCATTTGTAGTTTTTATTATGCATTAGATGGTTGCATTGGCTGGATTTTGAGTTCTTGTCGAGTTTTTATTTTGATTCAATTATTATATTCACTTATTTCGCTCGGTTATCATTATTATCTTACATATTTACAAGTTTTACCCTTACATACTAGTACATTTTATTCATATTGATGTCCCTTCATCTGGGGACCCCTATCTGCAGGCCATTTATGTTGCAGGTATAAATGCAGGCTCGAATCATCAAAACGCAATAGGGCAATTTCGGCGGCTAGTTGTATGCTCCTCTCTTCCCTTACATACTAGTACATTTTATTCATATTGATGTCCCTTCATCTGGGGACCCCTCCTGCAATTGTGTTGCAGGTATAGGCCGAGGCTCAGATCATCAAACGCAATAGGAGCCAGATTTCAGCAGCTAGTTGTATGCTCCTCTCTTCCAGGAGCCATGTCCTAGTTTAGACTACTTTTAGTTTTGTGTACAACATGGGTAGGCCGGGGCCCTGTCCCGTGCATTTCAGTTTGTTTGCTCTGTACAGGCTGATGTGAACTAGTTTGTATAGTAGTTTTGGTTGGGTAGTCGTGTTGGTTTTCCATTGCTATGTTTAGCTTTATTGCAGCCTTGTCGGCTTTCCAAATTGTTTATTCATCGTTATCGAGACCTTATGGGTCCAGTATTTATCTTGGTTGGTTGTGACAGGTGGCTTGGTCAGCCTTAGTGTTACATTTTCAGACGCTATATAGCCTATTTCTCGATCAATCATGGATCGAGTGCTAGTTGCTCCCTACCCCAATTTTGGGGCGTGACACATACAAAGATTGAAATCGTGGCTCTTACGGAAGAGTGTAGTTCTTGAATCAAGAACAAAATTCCAAAAAAGTTAAAGGATCCTGGAGTTTCACTATTTCTGTGACTATTGGAAGAAAGGAAGTTGGTTTGGCTTTGTGTGATTTGGGTTCGAGCATTAATTTAATGCCTGCATCCCTGTTCAGAACTCTAGGATTTGGTGAACCACGTCCTACAGCAATGACGTTGTAGCTTGTGAATCGGTCTCTGGCCTATTTTGAGGGAATCATTGAAGATTTCTTGATCAAGGTAGGACCTTTTATCCGGCTGGTGGACTTTATAATCTTAGACTGTGAGGTAGATGCAACAATTTCTCTCATTTTGGGTAGAGGATTTTTATCCACCGACGATGCAGTCATACATGTTCAGTCTGGCAAGATGTCTATGAGAGTAGATGTCTAGAGGCAGTGTTTGAAGTGTTCAGAGCGGCACAAATGGCACCTCATTATGAGGACTTCAAGATGAAATCGATGGGAGAACCTAGAGGTTGTATTTAGTTAGTGTAGTAGAGAGTGCTACATGAAAGTTTAACAGATCCCTAGTATGGTCACAAAGCCACTCGGATGAAGGAGTGACGGGGACCATAGTTATGCCACAACATTAAATCATGCACTGCATGGGAGGCAACCCATGAATGTCATGCCACAACGTTAAATAAGGCGCTTGATGGGAGGCAACCCATCCTTTTTCTTTTTAACATCTTCTATGTTTTTATTTGTTTTGTAGAGACGAACAAGGTGTAAAAGGCAAGAACAAGCTGCGACATTGTGCTAAAAAATGTGAGTCTAGGGTGAGATGCCTGACATGGGATGCCGGGAGGTAAATTCTAGAAGAAAACATTTTTTCCAGTGAGGTTATAGGGGGTGCGCCACGCCAACCCCTATCCCCATAGAAATTCTTTTTCTAAGTCTGTGGTGAGATAGGAGGAGGGGCGCACCAAGGGTTATTTGGCCAAACTTTTTTGGTCAAGTTAAGTCAATATTTACTCAAAAGACCTTAAAATTACATAAAAACCCATGCCCCACCTTTTATTTAAAGTCACATTCATCCTTTTCCCTCAAATAGTTGAGTTGGCACTTGAGTTCCCGGCTATTCAAGAAAAGATACGTGAGTTGGGAGCTAGCTATATCTTCAATGAGCCGGAGAGGTGCAACCTCAATTTTGTGAGGGAATTTTAGTGCAAATTTGGACAGCTCATTTGGAGAGAGTACAAAAGGTCAAGATCAGAGGACAGGTGGTGCGATTCACAGCTAATAAGTTCAATTCTTTCTTAGGAACACCTGCAGTAGACCCTTCGAAATACTTCATCATGTTGGAAAAGACGCCATACAAAGACATCCGCCACACTTTATGCAGTGAGAACTCCGCTTAGTGGGTGAGGTATCAAAATGGAACCCATTCCACGCTTGCATTTGCTTATTTGAATAGGGAGGAAAAGGTGTGGGTGAAGTTGGTATGTGCCATCTTTCTCCCTGGGACACAATTGATAGAGGTGACTAGGGAGTGGATTGTTTTTGTGTACATATTGATGAAGGGAATACCAATTAATCTTGGTGCTATGATTCGCCACAATATAAGGAGATCACGAGACAACCGTAGATGGAAATATTCTCACAGCAATCTCTTGACCATGTACTTGAGAGAGGCGGGTATTGAGGAGGAGGATGCAAATCTTGTTCTACCTTTGGCAGGACACTTTGTTGGATAGATGATAGACGTCACCAAGGTAAAGGAGATTTCCCATTCCGCAGGTCCCTTTCTTACTATAACTGATCTTCAGGCCCGAGATGAGAGTTGGTAGGGTCATATGATTGGAATAATGGAATTACAGCTGAATATAGGAGGTCGACTAGCCATTGCAGAGGAGATGTCAGCTTTAGAGGCATGGTACCTGCTCACAGAGAGTGCTACGTTAATGTGCTGAGTGGGTCCGACTTTTGAGGAGCCGCTTGATGATGATGAAGCTACTGTCCTTACTGATGGTGTTGATGATCTAGACATGGAGGAGGAGGATGCTGCTACAGTTGCCATGCAGGTTGATGGTGAAGAGGATGATGCTTAGCAACCAATGAAGTTCCTTTTGTCTCCCTTTATGATGTGATTTGTGTGCACTGAGGATAGTGCACCTTTTTAAATGTGGGGTGGAGGAAGGCTAAATTCCTGTTCATCTTTAATTTCTATATTTGTAGGTCGTAGCATTTTTATATTCCTGGTAGTAGTAGTTTGTTGATTTGTAGGTCTTGGTTTGTAATAGATAGTATGATGGTGTTGACTACTTGGATGCCTGGGATGTTTGATTTGTATGTTCGTCTTGACCTGGTTGTGTTTGGTTGCTTTATTTTAGAGTAAATTTTTAGAATTTTTGTTTTGTTTTTTTTTGAGTCGTTTTAGTCATAAAGTAATGACATTTCCATATAAAGATGGATGAAGACCATCTTAACTGAAGTTTCATCATATTTTTTTTACTTTTTATGATTGAGTCATAGGACATCCGCTTGTATTCTTGTTGATATTTTGCTTAGCCGCTATGCTAGAGTCAATAGAGTGGTTATCTTGATTGCATGAGTTATAATCTATGAGAGACACACATATCTCTTTAATTTGACTGCTTAATTATGAGTTTAACTTGTCATTCAATGTAATTGTGTGAATGTGTAGCTGTAAAAATTGATTAGATTCTTGTTGCCATGAAAGGTTAGCTGAATTGTTTTGTATGTATATATTATAGTATCTAGAACTTGACTTAGTGTATGTAGGATAACTAGTTGTAGGGAGTTGAGAGATGATCAAGGCATTTCTTTGAAAATCCATTTTTTCCCACATTCCTTTTACCTTCCTAGTCATTCTCCCTAGTTAACCCCATTGAACTTAAAAGCCTTATTCTTTCTTAGCCTCAATAGTAGCTTAATTTTTGTGAGACATTAGAATTATTGATCCAAAGTAGTCTTGAGCACTTTGAGAATTGAAAGTTAATTTCTACCAAAGTATAATGTTAAGGGAAAATGAAAAGTTTTGTAAACAAGAAAATTGAGAAGAAGGGGTGCCCATAAAAATTGTGTTGTCTACTTGCTGCTAGGGAATTGAAAAAGAAAGCTTTAATTGCAAAATCCTTAGTTATTCTATGATTATAAAACTGGCAGCCAAGTAATTAAAAGAAATAGGGCATGAAAATAAAAGACAAGGGTGAGAAGAGGAAAGGTGAACAAGCAAGGAAAGAGTAGTGGACATGAAAAGCGAAATGTGCCTTAAAAGTGCTTAGAGTGATAGTCACTATAAAATGAAAAATCCTACCTGTCCCTTAGCCGGCATTACTACCAAGAAAAATTCTTGTGATCTTAATCTCTTGAATCAATTAGGTAGTCTCAACGTACATGAAGGGCAAGCCTATGGAATGTTGCATATGTTCATTATATAATTTGTGAGTGTGAGTGTGCCTTACTTATTGTGTTCCATATTTTATATTGATGAATTTAAGAGAGGAACACCACTAAAGGTGAGGGGCACAAGAGGTCTAATTAAGTGTACTACTTGTTGCATCTGTCACACATAATCATGTTGTCCCTTTGAATTGAAAAGATGAGTCATTTATAGAGGTTATGGTTCTTGATTGTGAAATCTTTCAATGTGCATTGTTGAGAATTGTTGTATGATGATAAACCACTTTATGTTTGCTCCATTCTATTTGGTTGAGTATGAGTTGGTAGAGGTGTCACGTATGATGGTGAAACATGATTTTAGGTATGTTTTAAGGTTTGTTCGAGGAAGAACAATGGTTTAAGTGTGGGGTGGTGATGTTGGGCATATTTTGATGCCCATTTTCCATGTTTTACTCATATTTGATCATGTTTTGAGTTCATAATCCTTAATTTATGCTTAAATTAATGTGTGTGTTTTATGCGCTAACAAACGATTTGAGTTGATTTGAGCAGGAAACTAAGCAAAATGGGCTAAAAATGATGGAAGGAATGAAGATTTGAGAATCTTACGGGTTTGGTGCTATGGATGGCACCCCGCACCAAGTCCCAAACTTTAGAGAAATAAATTCTCAGTTTGGGGTTATGGCTGGCGCCCCGCACTAGTCCTCAAACATTAGAGAAAAAATCTCAAGTTGGTGCTATGGCTGGGGTAACGTGCCAGGCCTTGTCGGGAGTTGCAATTTACTGAAAATTTGACTGGCTATGGTAACATAGGAGGAGTGGCTTGCCAGACCCATTCCAAGGAGAAAAGTACTAATTTTTAAGCCAAGTATTGAAGGAAAGAAGCGTCATTTGAAGGCTCATCTATAAATATAAGCCTTAGGTCGTTTGTTACGTAGTTTTTGACTTCTTGAAGTAGTTTTTGACTACTTGATGTAGTCTTTGCTCATTTTTATTCCGTAGTTCATTCATGAATGTTTGTAAGAAGTTTGGAAGGAAGACAAGGTTCTACAACTAGGTTTTCTCTTCTTTACATTGTATTTTCGCATGATGATGACTAAGTATTTGTTTATCCACTTGTCTATGAGTGGCTAAACTCATATTCTAGGGTTTTGGCCATGGTGAATGGTTAATTGTTTGATAGATTAATTAAATTTAGTTTTGATTCTTCTTTTATGGTTGTTTGTATTTATTTGTTTTAATTTATTATTTATGAGACTAATTACCTTGTAAATAATCCGTTGGCTTTCGATTGAACTTGGAAAAGGGAATTGAAATGGTTAAAAACAAATAAAGAATGGGAATTCGAAGACCCTTGAACCCATTAGTGATAGGATATAAGTTGTTGTTGAGGATAGGGATATACCCTTCAACCCTGTTTAGTTGAATACCAGTTGGTATAATCATCGTTTCAATATTCTCCTTCGACCATAGGGATGTAGGTGTTAGGGGTCATAAAATAGTTCTTGGATGCTCTGGATGGTGACAAGAAATGGGATAGTTACTTCAAACTAAAAACTGTAGGAAGAATCATGCTAGTTTAATTACGTCTGGAAAACTCAACTTGAAACAAACCAAGTGCCATTACCCTAGTCGGTCATCATTATCGAAATATAATCAAGCTTGTATTCATTTTAGTTAATTTCACATTTGAAGTTTTAGTCTTTTGATTTTCCAAACCAATCTTCATTTTTACTTATTTCGTAGATTAGTGAAATCAAAGTGACAGCCTTATAACGATTAAATTGACAAGTCCTCGTGGGTACAATATTTGGACTTAACAATCCTATATTACTTGACGACCATGTGCGCTTTCATGCGCGTGGGCGAAACTAGCGACCACTTTATAATTGTGAGGTGTAATTTGGGCGTGATCAAGAATATATATACACTTATACTTATGTTCAAGTTACACGTTAAGTCAACAAGAATTGTATTTGGAATATCGTCGTAAGTTTAATAGAATTCTTGTGCTATCTGAACCTCCTGAGAGTCTCCAAGGTATTAAGTAGACATGCTACATGATATTTAAAAGTTTTATATGTCTAGTAAGCTAAGTCTGAAAAGTAAAAGTTGAGACGTTAATAACTCAGGGAAGATAAAGTGAAAAGTAGATCTTTTTAGGATAACAAGTAAATCATGTACTCTTTATCTATAATTGATTCCACTGGACCTTGAACAATGTTTAGTATAATTCACACATGACATAAAATGGTTAATCAGTAGTAAGGTACGTGCACATTAAGTTTAATGAAATGGTAAATACGAGAGCGAAGGTTTAAGTATAGAATGACGTATTGTTATTAAAATGGAAGTTGAACTAAGTAAGATAACTAGAACTAAAATTGGTAATACTTGTGATGGTGACAAAGTAAAATAAGTAATGATTAGTAAGATGTACCATATGTCCTCGGGACGCCTAGTAAAGGAGTTAGGAGCAACGTTGTTAAGTAAGTTAGGTGGTAAGACGACATATTAACATATTAAGTGACTCCTTCTATAATTAATTAGAGTGAAACATCTATGAAATAGTAACTCTAGTTAAAAAGAAGTTCTCCGATTCTATTAGAAAATTGTGTTAAGTTAATCATTCGAAGTCTTCAATTGTCCTCCAAGTATTGAAAGGTTAACCCCTAAGAACTTCTAAGCTGCTTATAATAATGTTAAGCTTTCTTAGGCTCCACAATTAGTATCAAAGTTGTGCAAGTTATTATAATGTTGTCTAAATTATAGCCATAAGTTTTTATTTTCCTGTATGACAATACTTAGAGAATTTCTTGCAAATATATAAGCTAAACGGCTCAAAGTGTAAAATTCTTAAGCTACGCCTTCTTTCATGACCCGAACATAGGTTCGAATCGAGATGCGGGACAGAGAACCCCGAGAGGCTCCAAGTCGATTCATTGTGTGAACATAACGTCTAAACTCAACATAAGAAAACGGAAGTTGAACATACATAATAGCGGAAGTATTCATATCTACATATCAAGCTAAAACTGAATCAACAACGACAAGCTGATTTCTACATAATATCTGAAAAGCCTCTAACATAACTGATGAGCTGATGGGACAACACCCCCAACTAGCTCGACAAAGTCTGAAACTGAAGGAACATAACAAACTATAGATGACTGAACGTCCTCGAAGGATGAGGACTCACCAACACCGATAGGATAGGTCTAAGAGGGAAACGGGGCTAATGATGTGGCTCAGAATGATCCCTCGGACCTGTATCAAGATGATAAAGCATAGAGTATGTGATCAGTACGTGGAATGTACCGAATATGTAAGGTAAGTAAAACCGCTAAGTAAGAAAAATCATAAACCATACATATCATAAAACATAATCAAGATAAGATTCTGAGAGTAGGGCTTGCATGCTACTTTCTGAAATCATGATCTGAACATAACAGAATATCATAACTGAATCGATTGACCCAAAGCTGAAAATCGATAATCATAAGTAAAACTAAACATTGGGTCAAACCTGCTGAAAAAATAACATAATGACTAATGAACATGCATAACTGAAATCATGAGGAATAATGGGAGACTCGTCATATAACCGACATTACCCCCAATAGAGCGTACATGGTCTTGACTATCACACTTAAGTGGGCATAGCCATCCAAAGAATTTCCAAGGCTAAGGATGCTACCATGATATCAATATCAAGCTGGAGGCCCTTTGGTGGAAGGGGAAGCTCACACGGGAGGTCCCAAATAATCTGAACATACCTACGTTGGTGTGTAGTTCTGAGGCATAGGGTCGACTGACCCTTAGCCTACTCAATGCTAGAAACTACTCCAAAAATATGCATATGCTCTCCATCATTTTTCAAGGAAGCTGAACCATCATCTAATGACAAAGATGACTTATAACATATATACATAAATCTAAAATCATAACATGGGGAGCTTGGGCTCAAACCATACCACAAGCTGAACATAGTGGGAATCTAGACTCCAAAAATTCATGTGGTAAGCTAATAACATGAAATTTAGATAAATCATGAAATATACTTGATCATATGGGCTTGCCCAATACTTAAACATGCTTGACATAGACTTGATCATTCGAAAATATGAACATAGACGTGGGTAATTCGAAATCATACTTTCTTCATATACGTCTCATCATGCTTGAATACATATTTCATAGATCTCAACTTTCATGAAATTTCATGGATAGGTATCATAATTTGTAAAACTAGAAAACATAATTTATAATTTAAAACATTGTAAAATATGTCCATTAATCATAATTCAACATTTGAAACATGCTTAGATCATACCCATGATTGATACTTAGAAAATTCACATATTGGGTTAAAACCCCATAAATTCATCAACTAGAATTTCATGATTTGAAGAGGGATTGGGCATGGGTGTGGATGGTTCATAGCCTTACATACCTGGGTAAATCGAATTCACGCTCCCACTTGAATGCCCAAAAGAAATTGAAGAGAATTTGATGAAATCCTCAAACTTGATCTTCAAGGAAGGTTCTAGGTTGCATGCATGGAGTGGGGATTCTTAGAATAGGTTTATCACCCTTAAAACCCTGCTAACTGAGCTTAAAACAACGTAGTTTAGGACCTTAGGGCTTAGAAATGATAAAAACTCCCTTAATGAAAAAACTTGGAAAATCTGCACTGCCAGTGACCACGACTGGTCCAATGAATCGTTATAAGCTCCCATGAGTCATTGTTTCCCTCGTTGCTTCAGCCCAGGTTCCAGTCCCAAACCTATTACCATGACAGTTTCCATGAGTCGTATGCAAATCGAACGACTCGTGGCAACCATCCGTTGTCACCACTGTCCCTTTTCTGAAAACCTTCCAACGGGAGCATACCACAACCCGTGACTCGTACTAATGAGTCATTCCACGACTCGTGCCTGCCTCCTTGACCATGACCACCCTAACACCAACTCATTTCCAACGATTTGTTACTTCAACCAACGGGCTATTCTGAGACCCGTTACTTCCCAGTCTACTCTGTAGATTCTCACCACGAGCACCTTCAACGGGTTGTTAGTTACACCAACGACTTGTTCAATGACTCGTTCTAAGAAGAAATCTCAAATTTCTGCTACTTTTCATTTCAAATCCCAAGTCTAGTTTTAGGCACTTTCGGGGTATTACAATATCTTTCCCTTGGGAATATTCATCCTCGAATGTGGGTAAACATACTGAATAGCTAAGAAAATGCAACTACCATGCCAAATACTGAACATTTAAGCTGAAAACTAGTGGAGTAACTAACTTCGGACTAGAATACCTGACTGAACTGAATTCATAAATCACACATACGTACATTAACATGAAGGAAACTGGGGAAACATGAAATGAACATGAAACTGAATAAGATACTAAGGAGGAAACTGATACCTCAAGCTGAAACTGAGCCAGAAGGGAATAGATGCGGGTATTTAGACATCATATTTGCTTCAGCTTCCCACATAGCTACCTCAACATGCTGGTTCCTCCATAAATCAAAAGACTGAGTCTACTTCTTTGTTTCTTAGCTTACGAACCTAACGATCAAGTATTTCCTGAAACCTCCGCATAACTAAGGCTATCCTTCACACCTACACTCTCCACCGTAAAAACTAGAGCTGGATCACCCAAAAACTTCCTCAAGGGAGATACATGAAAAAAATGGATGAACTAAAGCTAATTCTGAGGGAAACTCCAACTCATAAGCCACCTTGCCAATCCGTTTCACAATCCGGTATATATAAATATAACAGGGATTGAATTTCCCTTTATTTCCAACTCTCACCACTTCCTTCATGGGGGATACCTTCTGAAATACGCAATCATCAACTTCAAACTCAAGCTTCCTCTTTCTCATATCCGCATAGGACTTTTAGTGACTCTGAGTTTTTTTCAACCTGTCCCTTATAAGATGAACTTTCTCCATAGCCTCATGGACTAAATTTGGACTTGTCAATGTAGCTTCACCTACCTCAAACCAACCAATAGGTGATCTATACCTTCACCCAAAAAGAGCCTCAAACGGAGCCATCTGAATGCTAGAATGGTATCTCTTGTTATATGCAAACTCAATGAGAGGCAAATGATCCTCCCAAATACCCTTGAAATAAATTACACACGCTATCAACATATCCTCGAGAGTTCTAATAGTATGCTCGGCTTGGCCATTTATCTGCAGGTGAAAGGTTTTGCTAAGCTTGACCCAAGTACCAAGTCCCTTCTGAAATGATCTCTAAAAATGAGAGGTAAACTGAGTATCTCTATCCGATATGATGGACAATGGCACTCCATGCAACCGAACTAACTCCCGAATGTATAATTTAGCATAATCCTCCGCTAAATCGGTAGTTTTGACCGGTAGAAAATGGGCTGCCTTACTCAACCTGTCCACAACCAACTAAATAGAGTCATCCTGTCGATGAGTGCGAGGCAACCCTGTAATGAAGTCTATATTGATCTCCTCCCACTTCCAAGTATGGACACTAATGTCTTGGAGCACACCTCCAGATCTTTGATGTTCCACTTTCACCTATTGACAAGTCGTTCACTTAGCCACAAATTCTGCTATGTCCTTCTTCATGCCACTCCACCAATAGACTTTCCGTAGGTCACGGTACATCTTGGTGGCACCTGGATGTATAGAGTATATGGAACCATGAACCTCATGAAACATCCGATCTCTAAAATCATTGACACCCGAAACACACAAGCGACCCTGATATCGAAGCACCCCATCTCCCCCTTTAAAGAAGACTTCTACCTTCTGATTCTGGACAACTTCCTTTAATTTTACCAAAATAGGATCCTCATTCTATCTAGCTTTAACTTCGGTCACTAAGAATGATTCTTATCCATTCTGAACAATGACATCACCATATGTCGGGTCAACAAGACGGACTCCTAGCCGTGCAAGCTGATGTACATCCTTCACTAATTCCTTCCTTTCCTCGTCTACATGGGAAAAACTCTCCATGGAAAGCCTGCTAAGAGTGTTTGCCACCACATTAGCCTTGCCCGGATGTTAAAGAACACTCATATCACAATCCTTCAAAATCTCCAACCACCTTCTATGACGTAGGTTCAAATCCTTTTGGGTAAACACGTACAGTAGGCTTTTTTGGTCCATAAACACATCTACATGGGCCCCATACAGATAGTGTCTCCAAATCTTCAAGGCAAATACTACTGCCGAAAATTTGAGATCGTGAGTTAGGTAGTTCTTTTCATAGGCTTTCAGCTGCCTGGAATCATAGGCTATAACTTTACCGTGATGCATCAATACATAATCAAAGTTGATCCTCGAGACATCAGAATATACCACAAACCCATCAGTGCCCTCAGGTAGGGTCAACACCGGTGCTGAGGTGAGTTGAGTCTCCAACTCTTGGAAGACTCGACTCATAAGTCTCCGACCACTGAAACTTCACTTTCTTCTGGGTTAATTTAGTCAACGGTGCTACAATGGAGGAAAACCCCTCAACAAACCTCCGATAGTAACCCACTAAACCTAAGAAACACCAGACATCCGAAGGACTAACTGGTCTGGGTCAATTCTTTACCGCCTTTATCTTTTTAGAGTCCACTTGTACACTCTCATTGGAAAGCACATGACCCAAAAATGCCATTGAGTTCAACCAAAACTCGCATTTGCGGAACTTAGCATACAATTGACAATCCTTCCAAGTCTATAATACCACCCTCAAATCAGCGGCAAGCTCCTCTTCGCTCCGAGAGTATATAAGGATGTCATCTATGAACACGATCACAAGCATATCCAAGTACGACTTGAACATCCTATTCATCAAATCTATAAAAGCTGCAAGAGCATTCGTTGGTCCAAAAGGAATAACTACAAACTCATAATGACCTTACCGAGTTGTGAAGGCTGTCCTCGGGATGTCACTCTCTATAACTCTAAGTTGATGATATCTTGATCTGAGGTCTATCTTTGAAACGCACTTGGCACCCTAAAGCTGGTCAAACAAATCATCGATCCTGGGGAGAGGATACCTGTTCTTGATTGTAACTTTGTTCAATTGCCGATAATCAATGCACATACGAAGAGAACCATCCTTCTTGCAGACAAAGAGAACTGGTGCACTCCATGGGGATTTGCAAGGTCTGACGAAACCCTTGTCTATAAGATCAACTGCTCTTTCAACTCCTTTAGCTCCGCTGGAGCCATTCTATAAGGAGGAATAGATATAGGTTGCATATCGGGAAGAAGGTCAATACCAAAACCGATCTCCCGCTGGGGAGGGACTCCCGGTAAATCATCTAGAAACACCTCTAGACACTCGTGCACTGGACAGTCGGGGTTTCAATTGTAGCATCCTTAACCCTAATTAGATGATACACACAACCCTTAGAAATCATCTTTCTGGCCTTAAGGTAGGAAATGAAACGACCTACAACCATAGCTGAACTACCCTTCCACTCTAGGATTGGCTCACCCAGAAATCTGAACTCTACTACATGGGTTCTACAATTGACTGAGGCCATGCTGAAGATAACATCAAAATCAGTCATGGCTAACTCTACTAAATCTGCTGAAGTAAATTTCTGAAGAACTGTGACAGAGTAATTTATATATACCCGTCGAGTGATAACTGAATCATCGACTAGAGTAGAGATTGAGAAGGGTTCTGATAAGATTTCGGTACTGAATACAAAATTACTAGCAACATAGGGCGTCATAAAAGATAAAGTAGCCCCTAGATCTAACAATGCATATACATCAAGGTGGAATACTAGTAACATGCCAGTGACTACGTCTGGGGACACCTTCTGCTCTTGATGAGATGCTAGGACATAGAATCTGTTTTGATGCTGACCACCACTCGCACTAATAGATGCCCCCTTCTGGGCTGGTCGTGTTGGTGGAGCTGCTAAATTGCAGGATGGGCCTTAGCCCCTATAAAGATCCAAGTTGACTGTTGGGCAATCCCTAAGCATATATCCGGGCTTCCCACACCGAAAAAAGCACCTAAACCTCTAAGCACTGACCCACGTGTCTCTAGCCACATCTGCTACACTTTGGGGTGTTGGTCTCTACGGGTATGCTACCCTGACCTGTAGAGCTTGATGCTCGTCCCCTCTGATCGCGCCTGGATCTGGATGGCACACTCATAGCCGAAGGCGCTTGAGCTGAAGATCTCTAGTGGGACTGCTAACGGTGCCCACTAGGTCTTTGCTGGGAGAATCTGAAGCTATCAATCCTGGCCATCTTGGCCTCTCTCTCCCGCTCACCCATTTGCACTACCTCCATATGTTGGGTGTACATTACTATTCTAGCGAAGTCAATGTCCTGAAGAAGCATCACAGCCAGTAATCCCTGACCAAGAAGTCTGTTATTCCATGCACGAATCGACTCACTCGGGCTCTCTAATCTGACACCATCTCAGGTGCATACTTGGACAAGCAAGTGAACTTCAAGGCATACTCTTGAGCTGTCATTTTCCTTGCTTTAGGTTCAGAAACTCGACTTCTTTAATCTCCCTCATCTCACGAGGGAAGAACTGATCCAGAAATGTGGCATGAAACTCATCCCAACCAATAGGGCTTGCCCCAACTAAGCTACATGTCCTTCCATTGCTTGAACCAAATGTGCGCAACCCCTTTGAACTGATATGAGGCTAGATCGGTGAAATCCTCTCTTGTTATCCCCAAGATCTGGGTGATCTTCAGAACCTCATCAATAAACTCATGTGGATCCTCGTCCACCTTTGATATAAGAATCTCCAGAGGGTTTATTCTCAGAAAATCTCTGACACTTGCCACCGCTGCATTCCTGTTCTGAGGGACATGCCCGCCTGTTGATTGACCTAAGAGGTCAAGACCTGAGCTAGCATTTGAATTGCATCCCTAAACTCGGCAACCTGCTTGGGTACATGCTCCTCATGGGCTGATGGGGCCTGTTGGTGCCCATCTCCATTTCCATTCTCGTGGCCATCTCCATTCCTATTTCATCTTCTGTTGACTCAGCGAGGAGGCATGATTCTGAAAATGCGTATAGCACGAGCTAGAAGGATAGAGAGACATCTCATCGCAAATAGATCATGAAAGAAGGGAACATTTCCTAAACGTCATGTAGCCTCTTCGTCATAGGTGTGGCGTGCTTCATGCCCATGAAAAAGAATTTACTTAATGCAGCTTTCAGACACCCTAGAACACTTCAAAACCTAATGCTCTGATACCAAGTTTATCATAGCCCGAACTGCTACACCCCGTAAATTCTTGACATTTAGATGGCCTATTCGCATGTTGGTTAAGAATTTTAGAATGCCATACGTGCTAGAAAAAGGGCCCGGGGAGAGACCGGATAAGCGCCAAGTCAGAGTGTCGCAAGGCAAATGCACTTATAAATCACATTCGACAAATGCGACTTATAAATCGCATTCGACAAATGCGACTTATAAATCACATTCGACAAATGCGACTTAAAGGCCCCAAGTATATAAGCCACCACTTCAGTTTTTAAGTGATAATTATCAATATTTCCAGTGAGTAAACCAGAGAATAGTAGAGAAACAGAGAGGACGAAGGTTTCCATTAAAATTCCTTCCGTTTACG